>JABEVS010000052.1:0-203030 GCA_018290735.1 Coelastrella sp. MACC-549 | reverse complement strand
GCCGGCCCGGGCAGGTGTGACCATCGCATCCGGTGGATTGATACTGCACAAAGTGACGGTATGCTGTGCTCATCAACCAGCTGTGTTATTGAGAGACAAAATCTACTGAGCGGTACACTGGTGTGCTTCACTTGTTTGGGGCAGTCTCCCTTACCTCCCAGGTGCAGGCGCTTGTATTTGCCGTTGGTAACATCCCGATCTGTTGCGCTTAAGAATAGTCAATGTTTGTTGTATGCTTCGCCACGCAGCCCTTGTGGTAACCAAATTCAGGATCAACCAGCAGCAGCTGCTTGCTTGCTTCGTGGCTCGCACGCCTCCTTGATCGCCCACACCGTCACATTACACTGCACCTTGCAGGACCAAAGATATACAACGTTTGACTCAGGTTCTAAGAATCAAACAGCAGGAGTTGACCAGGCTCGAAGCAGACCACCAACAACTATCCCACAGGCACTACCTCCTCTCAGCCGTGTGCGATGTCCTGCAGCTTCTGGCAACACTCAAGGAGACTGCAAATACAAGTGCTAATGGCAATCAGCAGACACCCACTACAGCTGAAGCAGATCTACTACAGCAGCTGCGTGGCCTTCAGCAACAGAATCCGTTGCTGAACCACCAGTGTCTGGGCGCAATTTCTTCTGGCGATTGTTCTGCAAGCTTGCAGCATCTTGGCTCCCTGCCATCTGCCACCAGTGCATATAGTAGTAAGAGCAGCAACTCAGGGTTCATCAACCTCCAAAACCTGGAGGAAACAGACACCCTGGGGACTTTTGAGGATCCTTTACGAACCCTGCGCACTGCTCTGCTTTATGAGGATCAGCACCCCTACCCTGGAATTCAGGAGCTGACTCTGGAACAGATGCAAGCAGAATACCAAACCATAATCCACCAGCTAGCACTGAATGTAGGGTTCCTGGACAACCCAGTCATCAGGAGGCAGGACAACCAGCAGAACCCGTGAGTGGCACCCTGTCTCATACTTTGGAACATCAAACAAGCCTGGTGCATTCCTGTTCTTTGCTGATGGCAATGCTCAGCTGTTAGGGCACTTTTTCTGATTTGTGGCACATGGCAACATGGTAGGGAGCCCACAATGCTCTCTTGCAGATGCAGAAGTGGTCAACAATCAATTCTGCCAGCATCCCGTCAAACCTTTGCCAGGCATCATTTGGTACTGCTTACATGCTGCAGCCTGTGGCATTGACCTGCTTGTTTTGCTGCTTGCAGGTATACAGTGATAAAACGCCTGGTGTCCTCTCATTCAGCACAGCTGACAGCACTGCTGCTGCGTGGGCGGGGCTTCATGATCCCGCAGTTCTTCCTCAGTGATGTGGTCACTGGCCAGCAGCTGGAGCAGCATGACCCAGCAGTGTATGATCATGCAGCACAGCGACTTGGCCTCACGGGTGAGCGGCAGTGCTGCCTGGGGGGTGGGGAGCGGCTGTGTCAATGCTTCAGGCTTTGTTTTGGAGATAGTCTGTTCGGACTGTAGTGGTTTCATCTGTCATGTGCAAGGGCTCCTGCATTATGTCTAAGTATTGCTATGTGACAGTCACGCATGCATGTATGCCTGCCCATGAAGTTGAGGCTCTATCACCCATGCCTGGTATGTCACGGCCCATCCCCACTTTGTGCTGTCTTGGTGCTGCTCCTGTAGCTGTACAGCGTCAGCTCATCAGTGCAACCTTGAAGGTTTTCAGATCATTGTTAGGTGGCGTGATTGAGAGGCGCTCAAACGTGCAGGCTATTGTAGCACTTTACAACAGCGGCATCAGCACCAGGACTGCAGCTGGACCCCTCGGGCCTGGCCAAGGCAACACAAACAGCAGCAGCGACAGCAGCAGTTGCAGGAGTGGCAGCAGTAGTGGTGCAGTAAATGGCCAAGGGAGCATGAGGAGTCGGTCTCAGTCGCCTGAGTCTGTGTCCAAGGTCATGCTCAGTCATCATCAGCAGCAGATGCTGGAGGAGCAGCAGCAACAGCAGCAGGACCTTGCTGAAATGGTCAAGTTGCTGCAGAAGGAGTCACTGCTAAAGGCCTGCTGCTGGACAAGCATTGAGGGGTGAGGGGCTTGCGGTTCTTTAGCGATGGTACCTAGGAGCTCCCGGCTGGACATGGTCCGGCCATCAGGTGTTGTAGATTTTTGCAGCAGGCTTCTGTAGGTGGTATACCTAAGGCCTGCGGCTGTGTTGTGGGCCCTTTGATGTGCACGACATCAAGCCTTCCGCATCCCACTGCCTGTATCATGCTGATAATGGGGTGCATGTATATCGCCTGCATCCCACCTGGTGGTTTGTTTCATCGTCATGTGTTGTTGTGGTGCTGCTTGCCTCCGGTTTGTGCAGGTGCTTGACCTGGACGCAGCTGGCCAAGCTGCTGATTGCCTGCTACCCCCACAGAGCGTCCCCTTTGGCATTTGCACAGGCTGTTGAGAGGATAGTTCTGCAGGAACAGCAGGATGGCCTTGAGCAGGAGCCGACCCAGGTGTGCAGTGAGTGAGTGGCGGTTGATGCTGGTGGGGAGCTGCTGGCCTGGGGCTTGGTGGGATAGGCAAGCTGGGGTCCAAGTTGCTCTGGTGTGGGTAGTATTCATAAATACTGCAGCATTGGCCTCATATGGATACCAGGCTGTTGTACCTGTGGCTGTCCCAGTTGTTGGTAACATACCTTGGTTGATTTGTACTGGATGCTATCCAGAACAGGTATCCAAGTATCTGGTTTCAAGGCCTGTGCTTGTGTATGTACGGCAGCCACTTTGAGTTGCATCATTTCACCATAGGACTGTGCAGACATGGGCCAGCTCATCATGCAGTGGTAAAGGCATGGGGGCTCGGCATCCACATCATGTGTAGGCTATTGTATTGTGCTGGTTGAGTGTGCTCGTGGATGTTGTGGATTATCAAGGTTGGCAGATTGCATGAAATGAAGTTGGCTAACACATCCGGTCACATTTCATCCGGGAGGGTTCATGTTGATTGGTATTGCTGCTTGTGTTTAAGCGTCCGTATATCTTGCCTCTTACTGCATTGGAACACAATGTTGCTGTTGCAGCAGCAAGAAAAACAATCATGGTCTTGGTTGGTGTGGCGTTGGTGTGTAAGTTGCTCTGGCTGGTTGCACCAGCTCAAGGAGTATTTCAGGTTTAATTGTGGTAGTGGACTATGTACTGCTATAACTCCTAGCATTGTTGACCTCTGCACTTGGGGAAGGAGCTGGGCATCTGGCTCCTGCTTTATGGCATGCTGTACTGCTGCAGCTACCTATGGGGGGTTTGCAGCCACTGCCTCACAGCATTAAACAATCCGTTGATCACAAGTACAGCCATCTTCACCTGCTTCTTTGTCATGCCTGGTTGGCAGTACATGTTCATGGCTCTGGTGATCACCATACATCTGTCAAGGCAGACTTGAAGACTTCAGGGACTGGCATAAGTTCATCGTCTGTATGCCGATCTGGCCTGACGACCAGTGCGGATGCAAGGGGTGTGGCTTGCATGACTCAGTTGCAGAGTATTAAATGACAGACAGCTATTACTAGTCTGTGTTTCTGGCTGTATGCAATGCTGGCCTCAAGGCTGTCTAGCATGCTGTTTAGTATGTGTCATTGAGCTGAAAGAATGCATGTCTGCAAGGCAGCTCTGAGAGGGTCTGACACTGGCAGCGCAGGGGACCTAGCAGGTTGATGACTTATCCATAGCATCTGCTGGTTGTTCACGTTGTCAACCAAATGTGATGTATTAAGCATGGCAACTATCTGCTGTTTTCAACGTGTGGCAAGCCGCCATATGGGGGCAATCCACCATAGCCTTTGTGACACTTTGGCAGCTCTACTAGGGGTCAATGCATTCTGCATTCACTCGCAGCGTGTTTGTACAACAGTAGTTAGTACCCAAGCTCATATGCACTGCAGCTGTCGGTTTGGTTGTGCAGCTTTGGCTGGTGGTGCAGCTCATTGGCCATGGGCCCATTGTTCAGCTTTTCAATAGCAACACTGGTCGCCAGCTTGTTGGTAGACTTACTTGGCACATTCAATACCTGGCACATGGTGTGGCAAAATCAGCTATTGGATGGTGATTTCTGTCTTCGGTGACAGACGTCTGTCCTTCCTTGCCAAGGGAGATCCCTCGATTAAGGGGCAGTTGCAACTGCCACAACAATTTGTGGGTTCAAACCTGCTGGTGCCATTGATGCTCAGATTGCTGTGGCAGTTGCAACTGCCCCTCAATTCAGGGAAGTTCCTACATCTGATGACGATGTATCGTGCCCACATGGGCATGCACATTGGCCAAAGTGGGGTGCACTTCAAGGCGCATGTAGGGCGTGGATTATCTCGAGCAGGTGTGTAGGGCCCTATGCCCGGGCATGGTCGTCTTATTGTTGATATTGCGTTCTGTGAGCAAAGCAAGACATGGTTGGCCAATACGTGGCTCCGCAGCAATTGCAACCATGGCCAAGGTCTCTGACATTGACACAGGATATATCCTACACCTTGGAGCCTCAGCAAATCAATGAGTAATTGCCAGCTGGTGGCGTGTATCACAGGGCACCAGCAATAGTGCATATGATTGAATGAAGAAGAAGAATAACCCTTTCCGGCCGCAAGGCCTTTGGGAATATGTATATGATTGAATGATTAATAGCCATCGTTGGGGCGTCAGTCTCCCGCTAATGTCCAGCGGGCAGCTGTACATGCAGCAGCAACGAGATGCAGCAAGCGATTGAAGGAGTGCCGGCAAGTAGTGATCACTCATGACTTGCAGGCATTGTAATCGCTCATGAGCACGAAGTACAATGCAAGCTGCTGTCAACTTGACAGCTTCCGGTTCAAGCAGTTAAAGAGTAGCCCTGTAGTACAGAAGAGCATTGTGCTCAGCATGATGACACACGGTGTTTCAGCAGTACGCGGGAGTGACTTTTTGCTCAACGCATAGTTAGGCAGATGCAATGCAGCAGAAAGAGCGGAGCAAAAGGATCCTGCTGGCTTGCAAGTGGCCAACTAATCCTGCGCAACAAGGTTGTAATCAGCGCTTATGGGTACAAGATGCCAATTACTACAAGCAGAGATTGTGAAGTATCATTTTTAGGTGTGCCTAAATTATAATTGTTTAGAGCGACCTTACCAGCCGATGGAAGAACTGAACGAGCGTCACAGCCAACTCATTCCTCTTCTTGAGATTATTGAAGCAGAAGTGATGATTGGTTTTGCTGAGCCCTTTGGCTGATTATGTTCAATCCGGCAAGCAGTTGTCGCAAGGTTGCACGAATGTTAAACATTCGGCGGGAACGAGCTCGAGGTGCAACATATGGCGGGAACCCCGCCCAGCTCTGCAGCTACCTTGTGTGAACGTGGTGCAATACTTGATACAATTTGATACTTGAGGATACTTCATTCACATCAGGCTAGGCTGTGACAGGCCTGTCGAATCTAATGCTCAGAAGAGGTCGCAAGCGCAGCCCCATGAGTTCCATCACCGACAGCTTGTTGGCTTGACTCAAGCTTCCAAAGTGCCGCGAGATATCAGCAGACAATAAGCGCAACCGTGGCAATGGACCTTTGATCAGCCACTGGCGTGATGCATAGGTGGATGCTGCATAGCTCAACCCAGTTTGTGACACCAAACAGGGCTGTGCTCATTCCAACTGTAAAGGTTCCACTGGACATGGCATGTCGACACAGTGGCATGCATCATACAAAGCTGAGCTAAGTCGCTCTCATCACAATAGGCACTGCATGGCCATGCAGGTGCCATGGCATCTGGCGCTAGGAACTCTGGGCTGAGCCAATCCAGGATACTTGTGGGAGGGGTCATGACCCAACTCCAGATCACACATCTTCCCAGTCATCCTCCTCCACCAACGTGGGGGCTGCAGCCACAGCGGTCGTAGAATCACCAGCAGGCACAGCAGCTACACTTGCATCCTCCCACTCATCATCATCCCCCTCCATGGCTGCTACACCAATGGGCTCCTGCAAAGGGCAACACAGGTGGGGCAGGATCAGCATGTGACAGGTAGAGCAAGAGGCTGCTGAGTGGCCCAGCTGTTCCGCTGCATGAGCTTTGCACCTTTGGTAAGGTGAGGGCTGCAGGGTCTTGCCAAGAGGCAGTGCCTTGTACTGTGCTGGAAGTACGGTCAGTTGCAGTCCAGCGCACAACTAGCACACACCTGTTTCACAGCTTCTTCAGGTTTGACCTGCAGCTTGCCCTCGCGCTGTTGCTCTGGATCCGCCTTGACATCCCAGACACCTTCATCCTGCTTTAAAACCATCCCTTCAACACCTGAGCCCTGCGAATTGCTCAAAGGTGTCTGCTGCTGCTGCTGCTGCTGCTGTTGCAGCACCATACTAGACTTGAGCCAAGGTGGCAGTGGTTTTCTGGCATTAGTCTGAGCCTGCAGTCACCATGGTAATCAAAGCCTTGGCGGATGTGAGTTTGCTGGACCCAGCATGACTGGTGGTTGCAAAGGATAAGATTCCTGAGTACACTTATTGAGGGTCAACCTGCAGGACAAGGCTCACTGTCTCGCTGATCATGCGCAGCATGTTTTGACGCACCTGCTTTACACTGGCTGCCATAGTACTCTGTAAGAAGGGCGGAAGTGGCTTGGCACCGCCAGTAACGGCTCCTGCTGCAGATGCTGCTGCTGCTGGTGGCCCTGCAGACCTGCCAGCAGTGGGTGATGCATAAGCCACTGCACTGCTGCCAGCTGCCTCAGATGGCTTATTGCTGTCAAAGCTGAGCACCACCTGTGTGTTGGCTGTGAACACAGGCTTGGGGACAGGTCCATTTCGCTGAAATCCATGAGCTGTGCCATTCTCAATAGCTGCAGAGCGCACCAACCAACACTTTGTGGCTTCCAGGCAATGCAATCAGTTTTGGTACATGGTTGTCCGACCAGGAGGCGTACATGCTGGACAGGAACAGCAACACATCAAGCACTCACAGGCTCCATGTCAGCTGCCTTATTATTGAATTTTGATTATGATTTGCCATGATTGACAGTTGGCCATGTATTGGCCATGTACTGCAGTGACTCTACTCACAGAGGAGACAGCCTGTGGAGCTGAGGTCCTGCTCACCTGCTATATGACTCCTGACTGCTGCCTGGTTGGCCAGCCATGTGTGGTAATTGCTGAAGTCTGGTGCTGTGATGGTCTCTATGTTACTGAGCTGCTGCATGAGTGGCCCCAACATTGTCTCATACTGGTGCAGAAGCTCCTTGGCACGCTGCAGGCACCCAGGGGGAGGCAAGTAGACAAGGTGGGTGCACAGCGCGGTGGATGCCAGTCACACGTGCAGACAAGTAATCTACCACGTGCCAGATGCAGCACATTGGCAGAGTATCCCAAATGTCATTCTCCCTGTTGCAGCCACCCAATGCCAAACGTTGTCAGTAGACATGTCAAGACCTGTTGACACAAATAGTACCTTGATCCTCTCTTTGCGTTCATCTGCAGTCCCTGTCTTGCCGTCAGCCAGGAGAAGCTCAATGGGAGTCTCACAGATGCCGCATTTGAGTTGATGTGACTTGGCATCCATGAGATCAAACACATCCATGCTGCTGTACTCCTTGCCACAGGCTGGCTTGGGGCACTTGTACCGCTGCTCAGCACTGTTGTTGCGACACTCTCTCTGCACATGGTGACAGCAGAGCAGCTCAGCAGGCTTGCCTGCCACTGTGTGATGCTCTTGAAACCACAGGGCAGCCAGCCTCTTGGGGCAAACAGGGCAGAAGTTGGCCTATCAGGCTCTGCAATGGTCTGCAATAAGTTCAGCAACTGCAAGGGTCACCGCTTTCAACAGCCATTCCTCACAAGTAGATTCTTTTTTATGGTGTCAATGCGCCAGCGCACACTGTCAACAATCCTGGGATAGTCCAGTGCGCAGTAGCTGATGACATGGCCAACATTGATTGCCTCCTCCTCCTCTTCCTCGTCCTCAGCTGCAGCCTGCCCATCTGGCCTTGCGGCTGCAGCTGCAGGAGTTGATTTGACATCCCGCAACCCTGCCTGAGCTTGCAGGTTGCGCTCTTCCCGTCGGGCCCGTTTTGTTTCCTTGCGGTGCTCGCGCATCACCAGCTGCTCCTGGAACCAGTACGCAAGCATGTGCACAAGTTGTGCTGCAGTGACAGCATAGAGACTGACTGCAGCCGGCAACACACTGGCTCACTTGCCTGACAAGCCTTTTCCTGGCCCCCCTCAAAGGACATTTACGGAACGCAAGCAAGATTTGCCAACAGATCTGCCAAAAAAGAACCTGTCAGCAGCACTGGCGCAGACTAGCGCAAACAACTGCTGAGAATGGATTGCGCTATCAGCAGCAGCCATTACGCTTTTCAGAGCACTAAAGAGGTATAAGACACCTCCTGGTGCTGGACCCCGCTGGGTCTGCCCTGCAATACAGCATTGCTAGACGCTTTGCATAGTGCTCCTGCAAGGCTCCTGTGCATTTGACCTATGGGCTCTTCACCACATACCTCCTCAAGGAAGCGCATTGCTTTGCGCACCATCTTGGGCGGCAGGTTGAGGCTGCGGGCAAACTCATCCTCTTCAACCCACTGGCGCTCCGTGAGCGCTGTGAGAATGATGATGCCCAAACCAGTGGTGTCTGCCTGTGAGCAGCCAGCATGAGCATACAGTCAGAGGTTCCAGGACTCAACCCATGCAGAAAAGGTCCATTGTCAAGTGCATCCTGCAAGCAGCTCCATTGAGGTTGGCCCGCTGCATGCTGTGCAGCAGTTGACACTGCCTGGAGACATCCAGGTCATACTGGGCTACTACTGTTGACCTGCCGGCAATTGCAGTATGTGTCACGCTTGAGTGTTGTGAATAGTCCCAACTGCCGGCGGGGGGGCACACTCTGACACTGTGGGCCAAGCATGAGCTGCAGGGTTGGGTACCCCATTTGTGCTTGCCTGCGCTTTGCGCCTAGCCTCTCTCGCCAGCTGTGCTGCTCTCTTGTCCTCAAGCATGTCTTCTGCCTGTGTTTCCTTCTTAGGTCCCTCAGATGCATCTATCCACCATGCAGGAGGGCAATGGCCAGAATAAAACATGTGTGCCAGCAGGATAACAAGCCGCTTGTATGCTTGAGGCACAGTTATGCTCATCATCTTGTTGATGAGTATGCCTTAAGAGCGCTGAGATTGCAGTGCAGACTGTGGGACAGAACAGCAAGGGACGGGGTACAAGTGCTAAGCGAGCCCAGAGGGCTGCTATTGTAGCACAAGCCCCCCAAAACAGCAATGTGATACAACTTCAATGTTGTCCTAGGGCGCAAGTAACGGTTAGAAGGAGGGGATTTGGCAATTGATGAGTCCAGCCAACTTCTTGGTTCTGTTTGCACTTCTCTCGCAAACGCAGCGTCTCGCATGATCGACCAACACCCATGCCTCTTCAAAAACGACACCGCTTGCACATTGAGACCGCTAAAGAGATGTAGAGCATTGGCTCGTGCTGGTCCCCTTTGTCATTGTCACTTGTGTGATGTTGTCGCTGTGAGACGATTCTTCAAGAGTCCGTGCTAAGGTTCCGTCAGAGTTTATAAAAGACCTTTTGGAGTACAACAACGTATACATTATGACATCCGTCTGTAGCCCCTGTTTAGCATAGCATCATAGGCAGCATCATAGGCAGCATGTACCATGTAGTAGTAGAAGAAACAAAACGTCAGATGTCTGAAATCGTACAGGATGACAAAGAATATGCAGAAATATTTCATGAGAACCTGCGCTCCGACTTTGTGGAGTTCTCAGTGGGCAATCCACGTGTTGAACACATCACAGGCCTAGTCCACCTGTACAAGCGCAACTCAAACCTTTATGGGTCATCTACTGTATTTGGAGGGCCATCTGCATCATTATCGTCTGTCGCAACACAGGTGGGTTGCAGTAGCAGGGCCAGCAGCACGCTTGCAATCCACAGTAACCAACACAGCACAGCCTGCACCCAGTGTAGCTGGCAGCTTGCACCACAGCTTGGCAATCAACGTCTCACTTCCTCACCTGGCTTGTTGCATGATTGAACTTGCCCGGCATTCCTGTCCTGCAGGCACCTGCTGGCCATGAAGTTGATGTCAGTAACACAGTCTGTTGCTTGGCAATCCCAGCAGACATGTCAGTCGCGCACTTCTGCTCATTTATCGGAGCATATCTGAGTGAAGTGCGGGCGATACAGGTATAGCAAACTTGCTATTGCAACTTGCAACACTAGCAGCGGCAGCAACAACCATTACACCAAGTTGGCAAGTCTTGAAAGAAGCAGTCACCAGCTTGCGCAGTAAGCTGCCTCTTCAAACAAAGCCGGATTAGCCAATCATGCGCTAATCTTGCCAAGAGCAATGATCTTCATGACATGCATATGATACATGACATTCTACAATTGCCATACCAGGTGCAGCACACTAGCAGGGCTGCAACTTCCTTCTGCCACTGGAGTGCTGTGTGTTCTGCTGTTTGCCAAACTTGCATCAGGTCCTGCGCCGTGAGGGTGCTCAGCGCAGTGTGTGTATGGTGTTGCTGACATTCCCTGATCAGGACAAGGCTGACAGCTTCTTCAGTGATTTCAATGGGCTGCCCTTCTCATCATTAGAACCAGACATACTCTGCAGGTATGCATGCACTGCAAAGGTGGTACACTTGAAGCACAGCTTTATTGGCTGTGAGTGCTGTGCTGACACGTCTGGCAGAGCAGTGATGACAGCGCTGTGTGTGCATGGGGGTGTTGGTGGAACAGCTGTGTCACTGCTTTGAGAGCTGATCTGCCCAGAGACTGCCTGGCTGAATCAAGTAAATTGCCATGTTGTGTCTGTAGGCTTGTGTTTGTGCGCAATGTTGAGGTCATATCAGCACGAGGGAGGCAGTCGTTGAGCACTCGGGGGACATCAGCACTGCCACCTTCAGCATCAACTATCAGCAGCAGCTCCCCTCTTGGCAAAAGCAGTGTGAACTCAGTAGACAATGACGATGCAGCTTGTAGCAGCAGCAGCAGCAGCACTACCAGTGCCGAAGTACCTGGCAAGGTGGATGCAATGGCAGAAGCACAAGCAGCATCAGCTAGCAGGGCATCGCTCTCAGCAGCAGCCAAGGTGTCAGAAGAGCAGAGCAAAAGTCAGCTGGCACTTACAGATGATCAAGGTGTTGAAACAGCAGCAGGAAGACCTCACCAGAAACAGGAGGCCATGAGCAGTAACGACGATGTCATCAAACAGGCTGGCAGCTTTGTAGTGGATGGTAGTGAAGTTGGTCGGCCACAGCAGAGCTATGCATCAGCAGCTGCCACTGGCACTCCTGCAGCTGCTGCTGCGGCAACCTCAGTATCTGTCCCTGCCTCAAGCGAGGTTACTGTCCCAGCTGCTGCTGCACCTTGCCTTCTGTGGCTGGAGCCTCCAGCTGGCACCACTGAGCTGCCCACGTGCCCCGTGTGCTTGGAGAGGCTGGACGAACACATCAGCGGCATAGTCACCACGGTGAGACTCTCGCCCAGCAGACTGATGATGTGCAGATCAAGCATCATTGTGCAGCAGTCAACATGAGTATGAGACTGCAAAACTGTATGAGCTGCCTTGAGGAAGGATGCTTAACATTCTTCTCCACAGGCTTCTTGCATGCCTCCTTCACAGGTGTAGCGTTGTTGCCTTCTTGCACAGGGCTGTTGTTGCAGTGGCTACCTTGGCTTTCCTGTTCCTGTTGCTGCTCCTGTTGCTGTGTGCTATGGTCTTTCAGGTGTGCAATCACCGTTTTCATGGGGAGTGCCTCAAACGCTGGGGCGACACGTCCTGCCCGGTGTGCCGCTACTGCATGTACAGCAGCAACACCAACACCAGTAGATGCAGCACATGTGGGACAAATGCCAACTTATGGATATGCCTGATCTGTGGGCATGTGGGCTGTGGCAGGTAGGAGTCCTAGGTGCCCAGCTGCAACAGCAGCACTGTCAGCAGCACCTTTGCGATTGGATCGTGTGCTAAAAGATTGCAGTAGCTTATGCTTTCCACTAGCTTGCGCAACTGCTTGCCTCTTCTGTTTGCATATTTGTGCAGCTGATGGTTCAGTTTGCTACAGCATACAAAGAAAATGATGCTGTAGGCCTGCGGGGTCAGGCTGATGTGTCATTTTATAGCCCCCTTCTGTGTGGCAAAACCCCACAGGTACAAGCAGGGGCATGCAAGTGACCACTGGCAGGAGTCTGCTCACTGTTATGCCCTAGAGCTGGAGACACAGCGCGTCTGGGACTACGCCGGTGACGGCTACGTGCACAGGCTCATACAATCCAAGACTGATGGCAAGCTGGTGGAGGTGCCGTCACCTGCGCCACACACATGCCAGCATGGCAGCCCAGGGCAACACCGCAGACAGCACAGGTGATACCTGCTTCAGGTCTGGATACAATGGCACTCCAGGCCGCAGACTGCCGTGGTCACTGTGCCGAGTTGTGTTTCTATATTTCTGTGGTGAAGCTCAGCAGTCGTACTTCTTCTCACCTGTACACCTGCTGACAGCAGACTGACAGCAGGAGGTGGCGTGACTGCTGCAGCACTGTGTGTGCAGGTGTTGCATGCCCAGGGTTGTTTCAGTGTGCATTTGACCATTCTCACCACAAAGCTTGCCAAGCAAGTTGTTTTGTGAGAGGAGGAAGGATATCACCTACCTGCACAACCGGTTCCTGTGACTGTGAGGAAGCCCACCAGCCCCCCCTCCTGTCCTGTCCTGCCCGGTCATGCAGGCATCACAGCGGCAGCCAGGCCACCTCGCGGCTAGACAGGGCCCAGAGTGGCTGCTCAGGAGCTGCAGGCAGCTGTAGCACAGCAGCAGCACCAGCTGGCCAGGCAAGCGGTACAGACGAGGAGGATTGTCCAATCTGCACACGAGAGCAGCAGCAGCTGAAGGATGCGCTCGTCAGCAGTAAGCTTGATGCCATCACTCTGGAGTACAACTACCTGTTGACCACCCAACTAGACAGTCAGCGGCAGTACTTTGAGGGTATGCTGGCGCAGCAGGACAACAGGCACCAGCAGCAGCTGGCAGCAGCCAAAGCAGCAGCGGAACAGCAGGCAGCAGCCCGGGAGGCTGCAGCAGCTGCTGCAAAAGAGAATGAGAAGAAGCGACAGCAGCTGGAGCGCAAGTTGGTGAGAGTGGCTAGACCCTGCAGCACCTGTTGCTATCATTGCAAGCTTTCATCATGCTTCATCAGTCACAAACTGACACATTGTTGTTCACATGGTACCTAGTATGACGCTTATTTGAACCACTGATTGTCTGTGACTGTCACTGAAAACTTCCTTCAGCAGCAGCTGCAAGAGCCCTACTGTGCTGCAGCAAGTCTGTGTCAAGCACTTCCGTGCATGTTTTGTACTGCAGAGTGAGTTTAGCAGCAGTGTGGCCAAAGTTGGAGAGGAGAGGGAGTTTCTCAGGAGTTTGAACGAGACATTGTTGGCGAATCAAAAGGAATTTGCTGCCAAGCTCAAAGCTGCACAGTCGGCGCTTGCAGAGAAAGATGCGCAGCTGCAGGACCTGCAGGAACAGGTGCGGCGAGAGAGGTTGTGCATGTGCGGTGTAGAGGGTCTCAGGCGTATATGCGCTGTGGGTGCGGGGCTGTGACAGGTGGTGTTGGGGAGGGCACAATCTGAGGGTCCAGCACCGGCTGTGGTTGTCCACCAACAGATACAGCAGCAGCTTTGGCAGTGTGGTGTGTGGTCAAACGCTGCTGGATGTCCTGCTGCTTCAGGTTCGTGATCTGATGGTTTACATAGAAGCTGAGCGCACGATTGAGTCAGCTGGAGGGGAGCTTCAGGCGGCCACACTGATGCCAGTTCCTGAAGGGCAGAAGCCTAGCAGGAGGAGGAGTAGGAAGTAATGCCAGTTTGGTGCATGAGCACACAGCACTGAGCCAAGCCATGAGAATGCTGTCGCAGGGCTGTGGCGGCAGAAGTGGCTCACATTGAGACTGATGATCAAGGGCTCTCACCTCTTGAGCTGGAACTTCCTCACTCATAACTGTATGACTAAACTGGCAATGCCTGCAGCCTCGTGACTTCCATCTTAGTGCATGCCATCATGCCAACAAGTTGTTGCATGAGCTGAATCACTTTCACTTGCTTTTGAATGCATTGCGTCCATGGCTCAGGTGTTGCTGCAACTTGTTGGCCGCATGGAGCACAGTGACTGCATTGTACAAGAGTATAAGGATCGGTTGCAGGTTTGTTGTGGGCGGCAGGCTTGTCAGTATCAATTGTATTAAACCTATGTTTCTACCCACAGTGTTGTTTCCCATGGCTGCAGCCTGGTATTGGAGCTTTCAAGGGGTAAATTGGGTGCTACATATTCAAACAATCCCAGTTGAATGACATTCAGTGACTGTACACAACACATCCAAATGCCATCGACTATACTCAACATGTTGGACTGCCCATCACAGCCTGCACTGCAGTGAAATACGGTACATGTCCACGTGCTGCTCAGTATCACAAGGATTCTGGAGCAGTATGTGTACAATCAGGGTAGGCACCACATGAGGTAGCTACAGTTGATGGCTGGCGAGGAAGGATGGACTGCTTGGACTGCCATAATGGTACACAATGATTGTGACTGCTGCACATTGGACACTGTGCCAGTAGAAAAACCTGCATGCAGACAACCTGTGGGCGTATCAATGGCGTATTGTGGTCTATCACACTGAGTAGGTGTGCTCTTGTTGATGCTTTTACCTCACATGTCACACGGTGTTGCACAACATGGTTGAGTCAAGGGGGAAGTTACCCACAGTTGGGTTTCGTAGCCCTCATTGCCGGTGTCCTTGACTGCCCTACAATGCTCACATGATGTCGTTGTGCCAATTTTTGCAAGTTGAGGACTTTGGCGTGTTTTACAAGGGCAAAAAGGCACAGGTCATCGATTCGAAGGGGGCACTTCTCTGTGCAAAAGCCGGGCCGGGCCGGTTTTTTGCGCAAATTCCAGGGCCACTTTCACGGCCGTCATGCCATTGCATTGTAAACGTAAATATAAATCATATGCATTCGACAACTCGGATCCTGCATCGGTGAAGGTGATAGGCAGGGGTGCTCCGTGCAAAATCTGGCCCGGGCCGGGATTTTCCGCTGTTTCCAGGGCCACATTCACAGCCGTTGTGCCATCGCATTGAACATGTAATTACAAAAAATATGCATTCCACGACTGAGACTGTGCATCGGTCAAGTTCTGACAGGCCATAAACAAAATAACACTTGGTCGGCTTGCCCCAAATTCGCCCGGCAGGTGCAACTTACAACGACAATCAAGTGCAACAGTCTGTTAGTCTCTGATATGAAAAGCAAATCAGCAAATGTACGCGGCACCACTTTCACTGTAACACTTGTCGTACACGCCCAGCAGTAGAGCGATATCTGCCCGCTGCACGTCACTGACACCACCTTCGCAAGCGTCGTTGCACAGTATCCCTGATGTGCCCTGCACGCCCGCGCAGTGCAGCGCAAAGCATCATGGCAATCGAAGGGCGTGCTGCTGCTTTGTGATGTTAATCAAGACCTCGAGCTGCTGGCACCAGCAAGCCTACTCGAGCAGGGCATTGGACGGTTGCAGAAGTCTACATGTTGCACTTTCAACATGACATGCGATACAATGCCCACAGGCCAACATGGCATCAACAAACCACGAGCAACAGAAAACGAAGCAGCAACGACGCACGCAACAAAACACGACTCCCTCAACTTGCTACCGCACTAGTTGGCTGCAATGCTGAGATTGCTGAGTTTGTGGCGTTGGAGCCAGGTTGAGAATCTTCTTTTCACAGTACTACATGACCGGGTACCCACACTGGTGTGCTTTTACCTTGGTGTACTTGTGTCATATGTTTCATGGAACTTTGAACACATGACACAAGCACACCAACGCATGTCAGCGCAATTGCCACAGCTTCTCAACTAGCTGCATGGCTAAATTTCTTTTACAAGCACACCATGGTAAAAGGCCGCCCGGTCATGTAGTACTGTAAACTTCACAGTCATGATTATTATGACCACGAGTGTTCATGAGCGGTCGTGTTGTAGCTGAACTGCCACCCTCCACTGCTTGGGTTGTTGTGCCGTGACGGCACTTCTCCCCCTGATCATGATCAGGGGCTCATGAGGGTGGCCAAACCTTGGTGTGCCAGTGTGGCTGAGCTAGGGTGGCCAGGTATTGCTCCCAAGGGCCTTGCGGCTGAAAAGGGCAACCCTCCTTCCTGCCTTACAACATGACTAGCCAGCAATCAAACAGAAAGGAATTGATTACTTCATGAATCCGAATGCTACGGTTTTAAGGGCCCGAAGCTTGGGCTCAGCCTCTCCTGAAGGAAAAGATCTCAAATGAGGACGATCACATATCTGTTGGGGTAGAGTAGAGCGGTATGCTTGCAAGCATATGCCCGCGGGTCCCGCCGGCGGGTCTGGGCAATGTCATAATAAGGGATCCTTCCCGCCAGATCAGATGTTTGAATCCTGAGCCACAGCAGCTCATCTGATGTTCCATGGCTCTATCACTTTCACAGCAGCATCAAGCATGCATGCCAGCATGCACCACCATACCCAGGGCATCTGGAGCTGCAGCACTGAACATCAGACTGTAAGCTACACGAGTTTAAACCGCCCGTTAGGGAGTCAGGTACAGGCTCATTTTTGTTGCACAGTATTTGATCACAGTACATCACCACCTCTCCCTCTTCCTGCCAACCACAGGGGCTGGCCCCCTGTCAGCCGCCCCGTTGCTCCACTGCCAGCGGCCCCCACCTGCAGTGTCCCCACCACCGCCAGCAGCTGGTGCTGCCGCTCCTGCAGCTGCGCCAGCACCACGGTTAAGCGCAGCCTGGCAATCCAACACCATCTCTAATAGCTGGAACTCGGACTGCTGCTGCTGGGGTGGTGTTTGCTGCTGCTGGCGTCGCCGGCGCATTCTTGCCTGATATGTCGGGGACCTGTTGGCAGCATCATACCCATACCCATACTCATCATCATCATCATCATCATCATCATCATCATCATCATCATCATCGTCAGACTCCTCGTCGTCTGAGTAATAAAACTTGATGTGCCTGCTGCTGTTGCTGTCACCATTTCTGCTTCTGCTTGTACTGATGGCTCCTTGGCATTTTGCCAGATTAGCTGCTAGCCGCTCATGTAATCTGCTGAAGACCTCTTCCACATCAGCATACCGATGAGAACCCCCAGCAACCTCACGACCTGTGAAACACCAATGATGCTTGCTAATTGCACAGCGTAATGACTACCCCCCTGACAAGTAGGACTGCAAGAGACAACCCCTACATGACAAACACTGTGCTAGTGGCTGTTGCACACACGCCTGACAAGATAGGCCAGCAGCAAAGTAGGCTGTAGGCAGGCAGTGCTCTGCCTAAGCTGCACGCAAAAGGGCTCTCTTATGTCAATGTTCAGCATCAGGCGGCATGAGCTGCAGGTACATTGGAGAGCTTCAGCAATGCAGCAGGTCAAATGCACAGCCATCCACACAGACATGCTGTTCCAGAAACAACCTTACAGCACCTGTTAGCGGGTCTTCCAGTGCCAGCTGCCCCCGCTTTCTGGTGAAGTTTGTCCCCAGCAGCTCCTTTGCCACAATGCCACCCTGCTTGACGCTCACTGCTTGCCGGTCTGTGTTAAAGTCATCACCAAACCGCTGCAGGAATGACAGCAGCATGCTGCCTACATGGTCTGCCTGACCGCCTGCTCGGTCCTCACTCTGCACAGCATGGACACTGCGCACGGCTGCTGACATGTTTAACATAAATGGGAACTCAAAGTGATACTGCAGAGCAGAGGCAAGGAGTGCAATCAAGACTGAACGCATAAGACGTAAAAGGTGCTCTGGTGGATGATGAGCTGGGCAGAAAAGCATGACCCATGTGCCAGGGCCAGGATGTCAATCACAGGAACCAGTGACCCTGGACAATGATGTTGAGGACCCCTCACCATCAGGTGTGCTATGACCATATTTGCAAGGCTCCAGCTGCCCAATCCCCCGTTGTACACCTCAGACAGACCCCGCTGCTTGAGAATAGACTTCAACATAAGTATCAAGGGGCGGATTGCCGGGTAGTCATTTTGCTGTAGAATACCGCAGAAGACCACAGCAACATGAAGGCATGGGTGATGCTGGTGGCTGGCAGATGATGAGCACTTTGCAGCTCTGTGGCTGCCTGACACCTTGGCACAGACCACACAACAGTTCCCCAATCATGCAGACTGTAGCTCAATATATGCATGGGCAGTCGTGATCCTCTGGTACCTGCTGCAGCACAGGAGCTGCTTCCTACAGCGTTGGGGTGCTGTTCAGTGATTGCATTTGGAGGGGCCTGGAGGAACAGCCCAAGGTAGCGGCACACAGCATCTGATGCGCCCTACTCACAAATGATGTGATGAAGCGGGCCGCCTTGAGACCCCCATCATCATTCACCGACACATCCAGCTCCAGCCCACATTCCAGCTGCAGCTTCAACACAGGGATGCGAGCCTTGGCCACTAGCCTGCTGCTGGTGACACCAAGAAGGTGCCTGCCAGCACCATATCTTGCTTGTCTATCAATGCACTTGAGGCACCTCACTACAAACAGCTTCGTGGTGTCATCAAAGCCACCATTGTCGCCATCGGGAGTGGCCAGACCTGCCAGCAAGGGCAGCAGTTACAGAGTAATATGCAAGGTCAGGGGTGGCAGCCAATGAGCTTTGGCCAATCAAGCAATGGCAGCTGTGAGATACTGATCACACGTTGCTGTGACTCAGTTTACATGAGCCTGTGTAGAACCTGCCAGGTGCAAGAGGGCATGAGCATTGGGAGACTGTGAATGGCGGCCGCATCACCAGCAATCCTTACCAGCCCTGTTGCGCATGTGACGCACCTGTGATGGCAACATCCAGGTCTGAGTGGTGCAGCGCAAGATGTGCAGCCCCACTGCCAAACAGTGTGACCTGTAGGTCCCTGGCGTGCTGCGGCAGTGCCTGTTGAACCACAGTGGTGAAGGCTGTCAGGCGTGACTGCCGCTGCAGCTGCTCCTCAGTGTTGGGAATCACCTGCTGTGCAAAGCTGAGGACTTCTTGCTGCAAGGCATTCAGCCAGGTTGCTGCTGCAGCATTCCCATGATTGCTGCAAGGAAACCTGGATGATCCCACAGATGTACTGAATGCTGCTGACTCTGCCATTGCTGTCCCTGCCTCTGACCGCTGTTGCATGGGATGTAAGTATTGCTGCTTCAAGTTGTTGTGAACTTGTTGCTGCAGCTGCTGTTGCGGCTGCCAGTCACACCGTGGAAGCTGCTGTGTTGCCAGGGTAAGGTATGTTGGCTGCTGCTGATACTGGTGCTGTTGCATTTGATGGGCTTGTGATGATGGCTGCTGATGCTGGGATGCTTTCGAGGGATCATCTTTCAGTGCTGCTGCTGTATCACCCTGTCTGACCCTTTTCATGGGTCTAGGGTTAGGGGTGTGACTCCTGTGCTGAAGGGAGTAATTCTGCAACTGTTGCTGCTGTTGCCTGATGGGTGGCGGCGGCTGGTATTGATACACGGGTTGTTGTTGGTTTCTCTGGCAATAGCCCTGTGGTTGATTGTATGCTGGTTGCTGCTTTTGCACATTACACCCATTAGCATGCTGCCAGCTGTCTGCTCCTTGCTGCCAGCTGCCACGGCCCTGTTGTCCATACATGTAAACTCAAAGCAGATGAAGCGGCCTGATGGTCAGTCAACGGGTTGTTGGCTCCCTACACCAGCTTGGCAGTCTCAGGCACAAGTGGGCTACAGCAGCAGACTCGATCGGACCCTATGCTCGCTATGCTGTTCGAGGTGCTGACAGGCTGAGCATTATCAAATCTAAAAATGCGTCATGGCGACTAAAGTAGCCTCAAAGTCTGGTGAATACCGGGTAAGCAGCGACTGGTGTACACTGCATACCGCAGTTCTCATACCTATACTTGCGGAAATTTTACACTGCAACGAAGGAAATGCGATGTAGAGCCTAGAGAGAGTGATGCTGATGATGTGAATCGCAAAAAAATTGTCACCAAAACCGTGACAAGTATAGGACCAAGCTGCTGGCACCCATCAATACCTTGAATGACTAACTGCAGCGTTCTTGGTATGCCGGCAGTGTTTCTGCCTCATAGCTGCGCTTGACTTCTCAACCTGGTCTGTGAATCGTCCTGGGTCACTTCCTGCACTAAAAGCGGTTGATCCGGCATGACCTTTCAATTGAAGGACATGTTTGTATGATCACCCACTATACTAAATGGATGCTGTGCACGCCTCGGCAGGCTAGGGATATGCCATGGCTGATCAGCAACAGGAGCAGCAGGAAGCAGGCAAGGCTTCAGGGACATATGTTGGGCCGCCGGACTGGTATCGCTTGTATGAGGCTGGTCGAGATGCTGGACCCAAACCACCAGCGCCGCTGACATCCTCCTTTACGGTGTTTGGCGAGCAGTTTGATCCGGTGAGTAGGAAAAAGCAGAAGGCACATCTGTTGGCATGATTGAGCAAGCGTTAAGTGACCTGCCTACAGTAGCAGATCGTACTTGAGCACAATATCAATTATGATATATGCTGCAGAATTCATCATACATCCCTCGCCTGGATACTGAGCGCCTCTATGACACGCAAGCAGATGGTTCTACGGGTGAGTTTCACATGTGGGCCTTCAACACACCGCCTGTTGTGCAGCAGCTAATGTGACACTTGAGCATATACGCATCTCATTGTGCAATGCGCCCAGCAGTCAGTGCGGGCTGGTGTCTGCTTCTGCCCTGTACCTGGACAGCACTACTCTCATCTTGAGAGCACCTATCACAGCATATGTGCCGTTGATCTAGCAGATCACGAAGACTTGGCAGTCCCTGGCACCAAAGCTGCAGCTCGAAGATTGCGTTGGGTGGCACTGCTTCAGATGCATTGGTTGCAGCAGCAACAGCAGCAGCAGCAGCAGCAACTGACCTAGCCATACCTGTACTGCTGTATGTGATCATGCATTGCAGCCATCAAACAAGAGCTGCTGAAGATGAACAAGGGCCTTCTGTTCCTCTTCTTGGAGCTCTTAACAGTGCTGGTGCAGCAGCCCAGCCAGTATGCAACAGTGCTCAGCAGTATCCTGGGCACCCTCCACAACATGCAGCACCTTCTCAACTTGGCGCGGCCCTTGCAGGTAAGCAGTGGCAACACAGCAGCAAGGTCTTCACTGCTTGCTCCATCATGTAATTCTGATGGTCAGGTAGTGCTGCATCCCAGGCACCTCTGTAAACAACCTACCCTCTCCTCATATGTCAGTTGTGCAGCCGCTGACCTGGCACCTGGGAGGTCCAGGCCACTCCAATCATCCTCCGGCTAGCATGCTGCATCCACTTGTCTGCACACTAGAATGAGTCAGGTAGGAATGTCAACGTCTCAATCTGAGACTGTCTGGAACACATTGCTGACACTACTACCTGACTACTTGTGGCTGTCTGCCTGACTGGCTGCAGGCCCAGGAGACGCTCAAATGCACCCTGCAGGCCCAGATCCAGGAAAAGCAAGCAGCACTCACAGCTCTCCGGAGCAAAGCAGCCAAAGCCAAACATGACCTTTTAGAACTCACAAGGCAGCTGGCTGCTGTGGGAGGAGATGCAGCAGAGTCTGTGCAGCAACCACCAGCAGCAGAGGCACCACCAGCAGCAGATGAGCAAGCAGCAGCAATGGATGTTGGGTAAAGGTGCAGCCAAATTGTTGAGTTTGCTGTGGGTTCCTGCAGTAGCTGCAGTCATTACACCGTCTGTTGTGGTGGTTGACTCTCCAGGGGAGCGCCTTGTGAAGGCTGGTCGGACCATCAGCAGGCAAGGAGCACAACTGTGTTGGGTTATGATTACATAATTGTGATATAACACAGCAAACACTTGGGTTGCTTAGGTGCCTCCTGCAGGGAGTAGAGTTGAGGCAGACCTATCATTCCCTCCCTCTGAAAGTCAGCCATGTGCACGTTCTGCTTGCGTATGCACCCCTTTCAACGACAGCTGCCTGTGGGGTAGTACATTCTGGGCGGCTGACAGGGCTAACCATGGTGTCCATGTTGTTGTCTGCTTCCACGACGCAAGTAGCATCATTGTGCAGTGTGAAAGAGATCAAGCGCATGCAACATTCTAGATAAGTGGCAAGTGAGCTGACATGCAGTGTATGATAGACACATATTCATCAACTTATCACCAGAAGGCCCATAGTTGTGAAGCCGGCTGCTCCAGCTATTAGCAAACAGCCAACAGGTGTGAGTGTTGTGCCTGGTGACCTCTGAGTATCAGGTATCTTTGATCTGCAGGGGCATATGATGTTGACATTGAGTGGCTGTCCCTGGCCCAGCTGGACTTGCATTAAATGCATGCACTGCATCCAGCCAGTGGCTGACCATTGCAAGGTTGCCACAGGCATGCAGCGCATATGCGCCCTCTAGAGGACACCTGCATGGCAGCTCATGTGCCATCCCTTTATGTTTCATGGCTCTATCACTTTCACATTCCATAATGCATCATCCGTACTGTCTCATCTCACCCTGGGATCACCATCATATGACATGCATGTTGTGAAAGAAATTTAGCCATGCAGCAAGTTGAATCTATCACAAATGTGCTGACAAGCGTTGGGGCCTTACCCTGTGTGCCTACCTGGGCTGTTGTCATGCCATGACGATGATCATGTGACAGAAATAGCTTCAAGAATCACTGCTGGCGCCAGCCATGCCCATGGGACTCATGCAGCAAACAAGACCAGGCAATAACTGGCCAGCTCCATGGAGCATAAGCACCTCAGTGGCTGCTGCAACGTTGCCAGCAGTGTGCACTGCATGATTGAAGCATGCTGAACATAACGTTTGTGCCTGCAACATACCCTACTACTTCACCTGAGACACTACCTGATGTACTATTCACACCTACACAACAGTGACTAATCACATATATCAGGCCAATAATGATCGTGTACAGCTGTCGAGCAAAAAAATAAAGAAAGCTGTTTCAGGCTGACAACCAGAGCTCTGGAGGAACACCCACACCAGATCAAACTAGCACACAACTAAACCAGCCGTGCCATGCAGCACTGCTGGTAGGTATTAAACTAATGAGATTACTGAGAACCAACTTTTGTTGTGCAGGCCTCTGCAAACGAGTTCAAGCACTGCTTCCAGTCAGTCAGTGGTTGATACGAACAAGGTATGCCCCCACGTAAGTGGCTTGAAGCCTTCAGGCACCAAACGTGCAGTAGCAGGGCATCAGACCTTGACTGATGATGTACAGATACCAACTAACCCAGCACAGTGTATGTATGTGACATGACCTCAACAAGTGATGGCGGTATGGCAATGCATTTGTAACACTTGAATGGGCAACAACAGCATACTGCACCTCATGGTGTGAGCTCACTGCTTCCAGGACACAGCCAGTGTGTTGGCGGCTGGCCCATGACTGTGTGCTGGGTCTTTGTGTAAAGCGGGTCAGCTTATACAGCTGGCTTGGCCCCATGGGGCCAAGTCAAACAGAGCAACCTAGCACAAGCAAGCTTTCAACAGACTTTAGACAGAGCACAGAGCCATGGCACAGAAGCTGTACAAGGTATATGGACGTTCTATTCAACATTCATCATCAGATGAAAGATTTTGTCGTTGGACATTTCAATGTCATCAACCAGCAAGCAAAAATCATTGTCCAGCAAGCAAATGATTCATGTGTGTTTAATCATTTTGTTTGTTTGCAAGTACGAGAACTGTGTGCAAGAACGATGTCAAACCACCCTGAAGAGAGTTGACGCCAGCTGGCCATCAGCGAACCGCACCATCAATGTGTAGCAGCCCAAGGGCTGTGTCACACCCACAACATAGGTGTATTGACCACCAGAACACCCCAGCGTTCCTACCTTGACTCCAGAATCACGCACAAAACTCATCTCAGCAGCTGATGGGCATTCTTTGCTCATTGAGAAGTAGGCTCTTTGCACAACTTGGCTGCCAAGACAAACCCCATCAGAGCCCAGCTTGAAGGAGACAGGGATTGCAGCGCCTTTCTTGGCTTTGACCCCCACCTTGGACATGAATGGCTCCACAGGTGTGAGTTCATATCGGCATGCAGGCACCATGGGCGTGACTGCACGACTGGCCACCACAGGATTCCGCACAAACACCGGCACCATATCAGGTGCTGTGCACACACAGCTGCCAGTTGCAGAGTTGCAGCGGCCACTGGTGCAGCGGTGCACACTGCAACTGCCTGCTGTGACCTGCACCAATACTGTTGCAGTGGTACGTGTGCCTGAGGCATCTGAGAGGGTGTACGTGAACTGATCTGTACCAATATAGCCCGGCTGCGATAGATAGTTGACCACATTGCTGCCATTCACAGAATCGTTCGCAGCTCCTGCTGTGTCGGTGCTGGCCTGAACCAGTGTCACTCTTCCACCATTTACTGGGTTGCTTGCCGCCACCATGCGCACCACTCCTGCAATCATATCATTTGCCAGCACTGCTACTTCAGTCCAGCGACCAGACACGGCAGTCATGCTGTCATTGGCAGCCTTTAAGCAGGCCTGTGGGTTGCACTCCCTGATTTGTGTTGTGCCGGCTGCCACTGGGCAGGATGCTCCTCCCTGCTCTCCATCCACTTGGTAGATGCCTGTTTGCTGGCCACCACCACATGACTTATCACAGTCAGACCACTGCCAATAACCAGAACAGCTAGCAGGCTGCAGAGAGGGGGAGGGAAGTGGGGCATCAGCGGCACCTGCATGCAGGACAACCCCACAACGCAGGTTACAGACCAATACTACCAAAGGAAGGAGTGCGTCTAGTCTGTCAAGAAGTAGACTCTGCAGCTGCTCAACCCGCCCTATTAAGCAAAAGGTTTGGACGCCCGCGGACATAAGCAGTGTGTTCAACACTTCCTTTGCTGTGGCTATACAATGTGAGCTGGAACAGACAGGATGGGGCGGATGTGCTGGCACAGCCATTGTCCAGAGCAAGCCAGAACGCTGAGAGAGCACAAGCAGAAGTGGATGTGGTCCTGCTGCTGTGGACACAACTTACAAGGATATTGCAGAAGGTAGTTGTGAGCAGCCGTGGCATTGACAATGCCACAACCATAGTACACATCTCGACCAGGGGCACCAGCATCAGTAGCTGAAGCGCTCATGGCGGCTCGCAGCTCTGCTGCTGTGCAGTTGCTATGATAAGACCACACCAGGCCTGCAACACCTGCGGCATGCAGTGCGATGGCAGAGTCAGCATCAGTGCATTGATGATGTTGCTGACACCAGGAACAAAGCTGTGTGTGCAGTACGGCAATATCACACACCGGCAGCTGTCTGCTGTTGCAGGGTACTTGCAACATGTTAGACCTGGTGACTATCAGTGATTTTGGCAAGTTGCTGTCGGGTTGCTGCGGTGGCATTCCAGCAAGCATGAGACATCCAACCTGGGCTACATTGTGGCAATATATCCAGGACTCACCCGCAGCAGTTGGTGTAGCCATGCTTGTCCCAGATAAGTAGTTCAGTGCCTGGCCTTGAGTATCTGAGATAGCCGTCAAAGTAACTGTTACATTGTCGACAATTGTTCCTTTCAGCCAGGTCCCCTGACCCTTTGTGGCTGTCAGCACTACAGGCCACCCATTTGGTGGAGTAGTGCAGTTGTTTGACAGGAGTGTCAGCCCAGTGAGCCGCTGACATTCTGGTTGATCATCTCTGCCATAGATGATTGCACCTATGCCACCTCCTGCCAAGCAGTTCAACACCTTGCTGCAGAATGTAAAGCCACCACCACGTTGCAGTAGACAAACTTTTCCAGCTGCATTTGTGCAGCTTGTGTCACCAGAGCCACAATCCATCAAGGGGCCGCTGCACAGGACAAGTGGCAGTGAAGGGCAAACCCACATCATGTTGTTCAGTCCAACAGGCCACAACGCCGCTGCGACAGGCTTGCGTCCGCTGCACAGTACTTTGCATGCTTATAGCAACACTACTTGTGTAGTCAGATTGATAGAGAAGATGCCAACAAGGACTGAGAAGTGTGCGGGATGTCTCAATCCAGTGATCAGCCAGCAGGACAGCTCAAAGCTGCAGCATACACCAGCCCTCAGACCTGGCTGGCAGAGACTTCATCAGCTGTTTTGCTTTGCTATGTTCACTGCAACATGTAGACCTGTCAGAACTGCCAAAACTTGGCCAGGTGTTTGAAACACCGACGTCTATGTTGTGTGACTCGTGAGGGCTGAGGCAGGCTCAACACTGACTTCCCTGTGGAGAGGCTGCAACAAGTCAGCAAATCCACTGCCAGGGGCAAGCAGCACTGCTCACCTGACTTGTCCTGCCGCACTGCCTGCTATCCTAACAACGTTAGGGTTGTTCAAGATGTCGGGCGCATTGACTGGCGGCACAAAGGGGCTGACTCTCAAGGCAGTCTGCATGGCCCAACTTGTGTCAGCTGCAGCCCACATAGGGACTGTACTAAGAGTCTGCACTCCAGGCGCAGCCCACTCCACGTCTGTATTGTATGAGCTGAATGATGCCCACGAGCCCAACCAGTCAACAGCAGCCACTGACACCACATTGGGATCGCCACCCGGGTAACTGACCTGTGAGCTGCCGGTGTTGCCTGCCGCAGCTACAAAAAGCACATCTGACCTTGAGGAGGTGATCTCTGCAAGTGCCTCCTCCACAACCTGCACGCTGTCAGGACCACCAACTGACATACTGACAACCATCTTCATGTTTGAAATGTTGGTCGATGACTTGCGCCAGTCGAGTTCTTTGATGCAGTCGTCCCAGGCTCGCAATAGTTCTGTGTATTCAAAGCTGCCGTTGCCACCAAAGATGTTGTAGCTGCAGAGCATGCAGAGCAGCGAGCCAAGAGAAAAGTCAGCAAGAAGCCCAGCTCATGCGGCAGAATGGCCATTGCATTGCGCAACTGTGACGGCCATTCAGCACTGATAAGGCAGCAAGCATGCTGTGTGTACTGTGCCACTCTGCGCTGCTGCCAGCTATGGCTGTACATCACTCACTGGTAGACGTTGGCACCTTCAGCAGACACCCCAACCACTGCCCGGCCATTCCTCAAAGCTGCAATGGTCCCACTGGTGTGTGTGCCGTGACCATCCCTGTCATCATACCAGGCATAATCACAGTCGTGTGAGGTGCCATCACCCCTGACCCTGCATGGCAAGCAGCCTGTTGTGGTGTCTGCAAATCAGTTCAAGCAACAGCTACAATGTCAGGCAAGCAACAGCTAAATAGTCAGGCAATTTACAATGACTGGTTGCTGGGCTGACCAGTCAGCCAATCAGCAACCCCTGGTACAGCCCCTCATATTGCACTGCAATGCTGCTGACAACCTAAATCTGCTGCCGCTTACAGCTGCTGTACCTGTCACCAGCATTGCATGATAAGACACACGCGATAACCCACCTTGGTCGAATTCAGGGTTTGTGACGTCAAGTCCTGTGTCAATAACACACCACAACACCTGCATACACACACACCAGGCACAGATGTTGTTAACATGCAAAGGCAGGTCAAAGCCAAAAGATAGCAATTCAAACATAAAACGAAAGCTAAGAAAAGAATTCTCATTTTTTCTTCTTGTTGATCTGCAAAAGGCTTTTATGCAGTTTTATTGTGTTGTAATATATTCTTGTAATTTCTACCTAAAGCTTTGAGCCGTCGCAACCTTGTCCAACAGTGCCTGTTGCAAGCAACTTCAGCTGCGCACAGCCGGCCTATTTGCCTACCTTGTTGCTGTGCTCTTTGCTGATCTGAACTACTGTCTCAGAGTCAGCCTCAACCATGTGGACTCCATAGGGAGTTCCCTCTGAGGCTTTGCCTGGATTGAGGTCTGGGAAGGCATTGACTGCTACAGGACAGGACATTGGTGCGCCTGTTAAATCTGCTGCTGCCTGCAACAGCGCTCTGTGGCTTGGATACTTTGATGAGGGTCCATAGCGGCCCACCAAAGTCATCATGGAGTTCAGCTGCACACTTTGTACGCCACGAACATCTGCCAGCTGCTGTACGGAGGCTGATAGTGCAGCCGATATCCGGGGTTCAGGCCTTGGGCTGTATGATGGTTCATAGGTTCTGCTGCCCTTGTCATAATTGCTGTCTGACTTTTGCTGCCCACCAGCATCGCCATCCTGCTTGAGGCCATACTTGACCCACCCAGGGACGTTGCTGCCCCTCTGGGTAGCCCTGGTAGACACAGAGGCTGCGGCAACCGCTGCCATTTCTGACGATACACTAACTACCAGAAAGTTACGCTTTTCGTTGCGCCGTCTGATTACGTACCCCAGATGCCTGTAAGCCAACTCAACCTGCATGGCAAGCAGTTCGTCACTCCAAATGGTCCAAAGAAGTGCATCGCTCTCATGCTACTATCAAATGGTAGAGTCAGTATTAGTTTTGGCTGCATACAGGCAGTTTGGAGGCATGCAGAGTATGCCCTGTGGCGCTCATCAACGAGAGGCATGTACGAACCTGAGGCAGTTGCTTCTGAAAAACTCTGACGACGAACGATTGGGTTGGTGCATCAACCTCGCCGCCACTACACCCGATCCCATACGCAGCAAGAACCAGAAGCACCAGGCTGTATTTAGGATGGCCTCGCTGAGTTCGCATGGTTAGCTTTCTAACAGCACATGTCAAATGTCTTGTAAACAACAGGGTAAAATAATTTGCACACGCGGCCAGCTCCAGAAGCTAGACTGCACAAACAGGCAAAAGCTCAGGACAACTTGGGCTGGGAATGGAAGCATTTTATTGCGCACGTCATTGATACCACACAATACTGAAAACTATCGTGGGCTGCACGAGTAACTGGCCTTCTGAGCTTACTTCCCGGGGTTGTCACACCAAGACTTCAAACAGGAACCGTCAAAACCCACCAACTAAAGTTGGGCATGCAGCGTCACCACAGTTTGGTGGACAGTGCGATGCGTGCAAGTTTTATGTACAGAGACCGTCACTGGTCTGGCAGTGTTACCAGCTGACGGGAAGCGAGGACAAAGTCCATCAGCCTGTGCAACCAACAGCATCATTAAGCATACTTTTTCCAACATATGTGCTCTAGTACCGGCCAATGACCTCTTTGTCGCGCTGATGAAGCAGCAAGGCAGCTACAGTGCTTGCATTCAAACTCCGTGTACCGGCACCGAGCAGGACAACGTGGCCAAGCAAGACCGCGACATAGTTCAGAATACGGCCAGGATTGATGTATCTAGCATCATGCACAGGGTTTGAGATATCTAGCATCATGCACAGGACTGCACTGCGCTACTCAGTGATGTGCATGTCCTGTGTCTTGGAATCTCGATTGAAAAGCAAGGTGCGTGTCTCCAAAGGCCTGCCATGACCTGGGCACAGTCAACATGCGTGAGATTATAAACAACTAACATTTTCCTATTTCAGCTTGATCGCAAAAAAAACCAAACATGGACTGCCCATGCATGTAATTGACGAGGCATGAAAGAAAGGGTGGGGCAGTCAAGCGCATTGGCTTTATATATTGATTTTGCTTTTTCTAGACATATAAAAGTGATCGCCACCTTATCAGGTGGTGCGTGCCGTATTATCATTGTGGTCACCCATGTCACTCTGCCCTGGTTGGCGCCGTCCCATAACTGCGTCATGGAGCAGCTCCTCAGTCAATCAAGAATACAAGCGTTTGATTGTGTCATGTCACTTGGCAGCTCGATTGCTCTGCTAGTTCGTTGAAGTGCTTCGAGTCCCAACTGTCGCCTGGTTACTCAACGATAAAAAAAGCAGAGCGTAATGCCATATGCAAGGGAGGCTTACGACACTGAAAATCCGGCAATAGCTAAGCTAGGTGTGCATCACAAGCAACACGGTCAGAGCAGTGCTCCAGTGTTGATGTGCCTGCAACCTGCGCAGCAAGGGCAAACCTGTAAACAACACCTGCAATCACTCTTGGTGACCTAGTGTTACACGAGCGCGTTACGCTCAGCCGATACAGTCGCAGCTGACTGTCTCTTTGTCACCTCAGGGACCCCAAAGGCAAAACAATTTGATGATGGCGATGAGGAACGCGAAAAGTCCTGTAACTGTCGCTTCCTGCGAGCAGGCTGGTTTTGGGCCTCCTTATTTGCAATCACAACCATCTGTGTAAGATAGGAACTGTCACCTTTGGTCAAGGACCTACAGCAGCAGGTCATTGCCGCAGCTGCACTGACACCTTATGCATACCTGTCTTCATAGTGCATGCTTGGAGTCACGGGTTCATCAAAATGACATCTGCACGCAGCAGTGAGAGTAGCAGGTGTCCTCAAACAAGTCCACCGGAAACGAGCGGCAGCAGCAGGTGCCACAGGGCTGTGACAAGACCTGCTGATACAGCCTGCAGCAAACTGCCGGTTCATCTTGCTATGCCTACTGTGCCATCAATGATTTGAGCCTGCGCTGCCTTGGTGGCGCAGATTGCTGCCCCCATTGGTGTTGAAACCACACGCCGCCTCAATGCCCCCACAGAGGGCACACCACAGTACAGGTTCAAGGGCAGTACTGGACTAAACACATCAACACTTAGCAGCTATGATCCAGCATGGGGCTTGGATGCCAGCAAAAATCTGACATGCAGCATGGTAGTACAGGACCTACCCACAGGTACAGCAGGACACAACTGCAATCCAAGGCTTAGTACTGGCTGGTGGTGGGGTACCAGTCAGTGGTGTGCTCTCAGCACCATGATGAGTCAGCAAGGCTACTCATGACATGCAATAAGCCATCTGATTGGTATGCAGTACTGCTACAGCCAGCAGGTGCTACAGCAGCAGCAAACTTAACCTAGGGTGTGCTGCTGCCATATTCACCTCTTCACGCTGTATGTACATGCGCCTGTGACTGTTTGTGCTGTTTGTCCTCACTGCTGCAGCCCCCATATCTGGTGGTGTTCCACCCCCACCGCTGAAGCTACAAGGCGGTCAACTGCTGACTGCAGAGGGAGGGAAGCCGGTCTCCTTGCATGGGGTCAACTGGTGAGTAGCACTACAGCAATGCTGCTGATGATGATGCAGCAGCAACCACTGGCAGCAATAACAGCACTTGCAACAGCGCCCAGCGGCATCAGTAGTGCCAACTGCAAGCATGCTGTATGAGTGGCTGGCAGGCAAACCTGCCATGCTTGGTGCAGCTGCCAGTTGCCATGCACGTCTAATCCTCACCCACAGCAGCTTGGGCTTAGTGCAATAGCGAACATGCAGCATGAACAGATTCTTCATTCTGTGGGCATGCAATGGCTCACCCTCATTCCTGTTTACTCTAAAAAACAGAGTGCATGGGAACAGACAAATTGCAGTGCAAATTTGCATCATTCTTTTACCTTACGAAGGGTTCTTTGTGACCTTCCAACCCGCATAAGCAGCGCATCATATGCGCCTGTGCCTCGGATCACCATCAGCCAGCTTGCCTGCCTGCCTGCCTGCCTGCATGGTGTACTTTGTCCATACAGGTTTGGATTTAACAATGGCAAGACCTTTGTTGATGGTTTGGATGCTGAGACCAGCCCCAGTTGGGAGGGAGGTGACTTTGCCACTGTTGTGTACACCCTGAGGCTTTTGGGCTTCAACGCTGTGAGACTGCCGTTCCTGTTCGGCGACCTGGGCGCAATGCCACAAGTGGGTGGCATTCATCATGCAAGAAATGGAATACTGGCTTTATTGATCACATTTTGTGTACCATGTCAAGCAGCGGCTTGCTTGCAAAGTCTCATGATGGTATCTGCAGTTTAGCACGTCATGCCCAGCAGCTGCAGTTGTCTGCTGCTCAACCAGATATGCTGTTGCCAGCTGCATGGCTGGTGTGACTGCCTTGAAATAGAAAAAAACACCTTGACAACCATACTGCTGTTTCTTCTTCTGCTGCCTATGCTGTTTTATTCGCAGGATTACAGCAAAAACTGCCCCATGGAGGCCCCAAGCTCAGCACAAATAGCAGCACGAGCGACTAATCCTGACCTACCAAAACCCAATGCACCTGTGCCCTTCAATTTTGTACGTCCTGAGGGCTCCAAGCCCGGCAGGTGCAATGCTTATGTGCCAAACAATGACAGCACGCTGGCCAGATACCTATGGACTGTGCAGTTCTTCAATGTCAACGGGTTTTACGTTGTGGTGAGTACAGAAACCAGCTAAAGGCATACAATTCTGCCTGGCTTGTATATATGCTGAAACCGGAACACCTTCAAGCTCTTTGCAACTCTGACTGCCATGACAGGATGTTTGCACAGCCTGTGGTAATTGTTGTACAACATTCTGCCAGCGCTGGCTCAACAGTGTTTGTGGCAGGTTCCTGTGTGCATGATCCATTCTTCCAGTGATTATCCAATTATGCTGCATATTGCAGATGGACTACCATCCCTTTGGAGAAGACCTAGAGACCCCTGTGACAGGCTCTGTCTCAACCTACGTCAATGCATGGCTCAAGGTGTGGATGTCACTCAAGTGCCTACCTGGGTGGAGCACAGATCTGAAGGGTCGAGTTTTCTTTGATCTCTTGAATGAACCAGATGCCATGGACATTGTGTGGGGTGGTGCGGCCCAGCAGGCGCCATTGGAGGACTACTACTTCACTGTCATGGATGCCATAGACCGGCAAGCACCAGGACAGGCCATGTTCCTTGTTCAGGTAAGCGCTGCCAACCACCTTGCCTATGCAGACCCTTTATGCTGCAAGCAAGGATATGCATCTGAGTTGGTTTGTATCCTGGTTGTTGACTGCCGCCATTGCCTCATGGACTCAGGCTACTGCAATGGATCTGTGATGACACTATCGGAGGCCACATGATGGTTTCAATCACAACATGCTCAGCTGTCACTTGAGACAATCTCACGGACCTACTGTAATGCAGGGTGGCGGCCAACAGCGTCTGGGGTCCAACTGGGGTGATGGATTTGTTACAGACCCAAAGTGGATCCAAGATCGGAACCTGTCAGATGCCAATGGGTTCTTTGAATCACTTGATAGCAAGCCATACAGAGATCAGGTAGCTCTGGCCCCTCATATGTATGGCCCATCAATTTCAAATTCGACTGATGTTGGGCCGGCTCAGTGGGAGAAGTATGCAGTCAGCTGGTGAGTGGACACAAGGTCCTCACTTGACATGGGGGTCTCATGAGGGTGTGGCCGAGGCCGTGAGATTATCATGGTGTTTGACCCAGGGCTGATGACGCTATTGTGAAACACATGGCACCTCCTCGCACTGGTTGGCTGTGACAACAGGCCTGTTCCTTCTATACTTCTTATGCTTGGAACCCAGTGCTGGCCCCAGTGACAACAGTGCCGCATATGGAATATATATATTCCCATGTTACTGGTGTCTGTAGGGGCCACCTGCTGAAGCCAGGGTATTGCAGCAGCGATGCCAGCAGCACCAGCAATAGCAGCTGCCAGCAATACCCCGTCATTGCTGGAGAAATAGGGTCGAGTTTCTTGGACCCTGCTGACACCCCGTACATGAACGACATGGCTGCCTTCTTGAATAAGGACCCCAGGACTGCAGAGTACTCAACAGCAATGATGCCCAACTGGTTCTGGTGCGCACACTGCACTGACTTGTGACTGGCCACCTTGGTTGTTGGCTGGGTCATTACCTGAGTGCTTCCCCTGAGTCTGCACAACGCCATGACAGTGGCCTAATAGCCCAGGAAGCGCTGCTGTACTAGCAGCTGACCTCACTTCACATCAATCTTTCTGTTACACACTGCTGTGAACGGCAGCGACTTGCCTGGCTTGTAGAACTGTTCACATGATCCTTCTAAGCCCACAGCCTCAGAGCTGTGTAAACCAGATTCAGCAGTGACTTCCCAGGTTTCTTGTCCAGCCCAACCCAACAGCTTTGCCACCTTCTCAACTGATAAGTAGTTGCATGTGGAGAAGCACAATGTGCCGTTCATCAGTGACAAAGTGACAGTGTCTGCAAGCAGGCAATCTCTCTTCCTACCAACAGGCCAACCTCTTGGCTGCTGATACACCTCTGCTGTATGCAGGTGGGCGTACAATGCCAACAGTGCAGATACAGGGGGCCTTGTAGGTGATGACTGGACGACGCTTAACTGGCAGAAACTGCAGTGGTTGCAAGACAACCTTAGACTCACCCCATGGTACAAGCAGTGAAGTTGATGCGGAAGGTTTGTAATGTCCGCCGCTGCAAAATACACGTTAGTCCTCGGCTAATCGTCTACCACCAGCTCTTCCTGCTGCAATGTGCTCTTGAGCCATGCAGCAAGGTGCTCTGGCTGAACTGTGGCATGCGCCGCCCGACATGCCCCTCGCAAGGGGCGTCGATGGACGCCGTCGACGGTCGGGGTCTATGCTTGAACTTCGCAGTACCCAGTGCAAGCAGTAGGTTCCACGATAGCCTCTCAGAGTATGAAGGCGCATCATGTTGAACTCGATTCTACAGCACTATACTGCAAGTTGCGTGGTCATTCATGTGGCCCGCCTTGCGACCTGCAAGGGTATTGACCGCTGGGGCTGAGCCTCAGCCTGGCAGTGAGGGCTGAGGCGGTGACTGCTACGGCGCATAATGCCACAATATGTTGCAATGTTGGGGTCCAGACAATCTGTTCAGAGCATCAGGTGCAGCAGCAACAGCCGCAGCATGGCAGTCCATCATGCAAATGATCCGCTGCGACTGTGCATCACATAATTCTGATCAGTCATGACTAATTGTGAACTGATGGATGCAGGTGGTTTCTTACCACTTGCCCACTGCAATATGACGATAATACGTATATACCTACCTATATATATATATCCTGTCACACACAGGATGAAAATTAGATTGACAGGTGCACCACGTGGCCATGCGTTGGCAGCTGCAGCATAGCCCTCATGAAACGTAACAAATAAAATGTTCTGGCGTCACAAGCTCACCAAGACTGTGCTCACCCTAGGCAGTGCCACTCACAGTCATGGTGACCCCACTGCTAAAGCTCCATCCCAATTGACTGCTGTGGCAGAGGAGGCACATTTCCCAGCAGCAGTGCAACCTTTTTTGCTTTGTGCTTGGCCCGCAACGCGTCTCTCATCAGCACCACATAGTCTGACCCACCACCTAACCCTGCAGCGCCACCAGCAGAGGACTCATCAACACCCCCTAGGCTCCCATCCCTCACACTTCCATCAGCATCATCACCCATACCACCATACCCGCCTCCTGCTGCTGCAACATCCATGCTGTCGCCACTGTTGATCCTCAGCTTGGCCCCAGCAGCCGGCCGCTTGCCCTTCAGCAGGGACATGAGGCCAGCCTTAAACCCTGAACTGGAGCGCAGGGCATCCAGGGTGTCCGGAGGATCAGCGCCAAAGTTTGGGATCTGCAGCTCCTGGAGCTTGCGGGCTTGCAGGCCACTGAAGGACTTCACCAGGGAGCGTATCGCATCCCACTTGTACCTACAGCAGCAAGCACAGTGGTAATGTTGACACATACACAGCTCCAGTAGCACTGCTTGCAGCAGCAACATGGAATACATTTGTTGATATCGTTTTTTACTGCAAGTCTGTCAGCTTTAGGCCAAGCTGAATCAAATCCTGCTTGCCGGCTGAAGATGCAGGACCTGCACTGCCATCTCACATGACAAAGGTGAGCTGCAAGCAAAAGCAGACACTAGTAATTGTTGAGAGACTGTGAATGATGTGATGACCAGATACCTCAGCTGCTACAGCAAAAAATCAGGTTCACGGGTCCGCACATTCAGCATTCAGCATTCAGCATTCAGGAGGGCTGCCCGCTCACCTGTTGAGCACTGTCGTCCAGCCTCCATCAATGTTCCTGTACACCCTGTTGTCCAACACCAGTCCAAAGCCACTGATGCTCAGCGGCGGCCCCTCATACGTCAGCCGGGCGTGCATCCGGTTGAAACGTACATGCTTGAACATGATGCTCCTGGCCGGCTTCTTGACAGCAGCAGAGACTGCAGCACCACCAGCTCCGGGTGTCAGCGGTCCAGCAGCTGTGCTGCCCTGGTTCACTGCCCCTGAGCCTGCAGCTGATGCACTGGGGCCATGACCGCCTGATGACCCACCAGCTCCCGCAGCTGATGCGAATGCCCCTGGACCCACAGCACCACCAGCAGACCCCCCAGGTGTGCTGGGAGTACTGCCTGCTGCCCTGCCTGCCCGGCCACGCAGCACTGCCCCATAGCGCATCATCAAGGCTGCTTCTGCACTGATAGGCTGCACACAGGGGCCTGGTGATGCGGGCGCTCCCACATCAGCGCCAGCACAGTAAAGACCAAACTCAGTTGCAGGGGGCATTCCATGGCTGCCTGACTGTGCAGCTCCATCTGCATCATCCGCTGTAACACTGCTGGGATCATCTGCAGCTGCTGGTTCTGGTGCTGCCAGGCCAGGTGCTGAGAGTTGGAACGGCACTTCAATGACTGGTGTATCTGCAGCGGTCAGAGGGATTGTCTTGCCATGTACTAAGGCATGTACATCAACCTCTTCGATTTCTGATGTAGGTACAACAATCTGTGGTTGAGCACTAGTAGCCACAGTAGTTGAGCTGCTACTGGCTGCAGCTACTTGCGCTGTTGGGCCAGCTACAGATGCACTGGAGTGTGCCGCGGCTGCAGCTGTTGCAGCTCTGCGATGGAAGATGGACGGACGGTTGCGAGGTGCTGCGGCTGTCAGAGGTCCCACTGCGCTGCTGCTTGTTGCCAGGGTACTGCTGCTGCCAGCTGCAGCCCTGGACTTGCTTGAACTGGGCATCACTGAGGAACCAGCTGCATTGGAGCTTCTGGGTGTTGCTGTCAAGTCACCAGGTGCAGTCGCACGCCGCTTCTCATCACGTATAGCTGCAAAGCAGCAGTACAAAAGATCCTGGAAAGCCGCAGCGAACCACACTGCAAAAGTTTTGCTGATTTAAGACGCAGGAGATCCTGGGCAGCTTCAGCAAACTCAAGTGGGCTCATCTGATGCAGTTGCATAACACAGAGTTGTGCAGGCAGGCCACAAGCTCCACAAGCTGCTAATGTAGGAGACTCACCGGCCTGCCTGCTGCCTTTTCCAGCAGCTCCACTCTGCAGCTTGTTATCCTCATCTTTGAGGTTGAAGTAGTCCTGCAGTGCTGATGCCAACGCAGCAGTCAGATGGACCTTGATGGGATGCACCAGCACCTCAATGTGCTCATACACCACATGACGCTTCTCAAGCGCCCCATGGATGGCATATATCCGAACCAGCTCATCTCGCTCCCACGACTCATCCGGGTTCCAGGGTGCAAGAATCACGCCTGCGTCATGGCTGTCCGCAGCAGCAGCAGCTGCTTCAGCGGCTGCTGCTTCACGGAGCTCCCTGGGAGTGCAACACTGGCCAGGGACCAAGGCAGCACTGCTGCTGCTGCCAGCTGTGGCAGCGCCTGCTGAGCCGTGGATACTGCTGATGTCTGTTGAGACAGAGTCAGATGCAGGGTGGTGCTGGCCAATGCCATGGCCTTTGCTGCTGCCGGCTGCTGCAGCCGCTGCTGCTTTGGGGTCTCTGAAGGTTGCTGTATGCAGCTGAATCTTCGTTGTGCCTGTGTGGTCCTCACTGCGGATACTCTGGTAGGAGATGCCCTGCAGGCCAGCACATGACAGTCAGATTACATCCGCACAACTGCTCTTAAAGGAAGCAAGCCATCACCATATGCAACAGCTGGTGGTTGATCATGACCATATGGTTTCAACAGCACCAGAAACCACTGCACGTCCCTGACGCTTGGAAGTGACTCTGAGTATCAGTGGACTGCTTGTACCACACACCTGCAGCTCCCCCTGCACAATGACAGTGTTGCCTTTGCTGAGTGCCCAATCAATGGTGTCCACAGTCAGGCCAACCCCCATGGAATCCCTCTGCCTGACTTTCAGTAGGCCGGCTTCACTCCTGAGCAGGTTGAGCACCACCCTGCTGGCTGTGATGGCATCCAAGGCTCCCTGCAGCTGCTCCTGCGCCCACCAAACCAGTGTCTGATGCCCAGACACGAGCGCCAACTGGTCAAGCTGCTGCAGGGCAACTAGGCCTTGATGGGCAGCAGCACTGGAGTTGCCACGACTGAGGCTCACCAGGGTGCCACTGCTGCCACACACAGCAGCAGCTTGCAGGGAGGTGCTGCATTTGACAGCACCGACTGGTCCTGTGTTTGACCTGTGCAGCGCTCCCCCTGCCGTCAAGTGATGCTGGCTGCGTGCAGCTCCTGCCTGTGCTAGGGCAGTGACAAGCGCAGTCGCTGCCTCTTTGACATCTTTGTAGGTGTAGGCCTCTGCCCAACTGCTAGAGACTGCTATGCTGCTTAGGCCCTCTTGTTGTGGTGTTCTGCCACTACTTACAGCACTGCTGCAGTATTCACTAAATGCCTGATTCTGATTGCCGGCATCGTCCCAGCCAGTGGCAACACTGCCAGGGTGCCGTCCAGCACTTCTGCTGTGCTGCTGCCCTGCCAGCCATGTAGCATGCTGCTGCAGCTGCTGATAGTGCTGTTGCGCCTGCCAGACTGTGACTAGCTCATGCTCCAGTCCCCGCTGCCGCTCACGCAGGGACTGAAGTGTCTCCAAAGCATACTGAACGTCCTGGTTGTCATCATCCTCACTGCTGCCATCTGGGCACCGCCACATGCTCTTCACAGGTGGTGGGAACTGCAGTCAAAGTTCGCCACAACAGATCAGGTGAGTATGAGATGTGACTGCAGCCTACAAATGCTATCTGCTGCTGCTGTTGCGAACATGAGCATGGACCACGATGAGAACGCGTCGTTCCACAGCTTTCTGCATAGAGATTTGTCTCGCAGGTCAAGGGCCACACCACAATGCAGGCTGCTCCTGGCAGTTGACTAGGCGGACACAACCCTGATACACCTACAGCAGGCAATGGTGCCATGGCAATGTTCTGGATGACATCCACAAGGACTTCAAACTGCCTGCTGTCCAGCCTGGCCCCAATGGTGGGCACATGCAGCCGCAGCTCCTGAGCAGCAGAAGGTGCAAAGCCAGCAGGGGGGAGGCCACTGCCACTGGAGTGCCTTTCAGGTCGTTGCTGAGACTGCTGCTGCAGATGCAATTGGGCCTGTGTGCTGCTGCTAAGTGCTGCTGCTGTGGCACTGTCAGTGGCTTGTTTGGTGGTGACCAGCTGGCACTGCACGTCAACAGCAGGAAGGAGACAAAGGCAGTCAGCCAGACAACAAATACCAAACAAAGGTGTTGTTGGAACTGGGGGTAAGGGAGGGAGGAGAGGAGGGCTCGAGTCGCTATCAACCAACATCCCGGCCACAACCACTGGCAAGCTTCACCCAGTGTCTGTGACACCCAGTGTTCAAGGTTAGGTGACCGCGCTCATGCACAAGCGCACAAACACAGGCAACAGAGCCCTACCTTAAAGGGCAGCAGCACCTGCCGCATAATTGCCTCGGCACCAGGCGGGGTGCTCAGCTTGCCATTGGCAATCTCCAGCCACAAAGGCCCCTGCTGTGGGTCCTTCTCACTGCAGACCACATGGGCCTGCACCTGGTCCATCTTGAATGAGACGCTGCGCTCCAGCTTGCTTACATTGAGGTGTCCCAGCAGCTGTGCTGAGTTTGTGCCAAGCACCAGACTGCCGCGGGCGCTGTCAGACACAAGGTTCACCTGCAGCCCAGACAACAGCACTTGCTTGCCTGCTTTTGACTGGAGAAATGGCTACCACCGCTAACACTACCACCACCACTACTACCACCCCCACTGCTGCCTCTACCACCAGTACCACCACCACTACCACCACCACCATTACTACTACCATTGCTGCTGGCATATACAGTGTCAAAGGGCACGCAGGACAACACTTTGTAGTAGAATAGCAGATCAGCGGATGATAAGGACCTGCTGCGCACCAAGGTGCTTGTCGTCTGCTCAACCTGCAAACGCAACATCAACACCATACCCACCTGAACCTGGACAAACTGAATCTCATACTCCAGTAGAACCTCCTCCAAACTGCCAGCAGCACCAGGCTGCCCCCTCACAGGACTGCTAGCCTCGGCATGAGCCTTGTCAGCACTATCAGACTGCAACCCTTCTGCTGCAGTTGACACCGACAGCGAAGGGCTGTCAGGGCCAGCGGCCACTGTCACTGCTCTGACAGCGGCGGTGGCATGGCCTGGACCAGCTGCTGCCTGAGGCATGTGTGTGCTACTGTCTCCCTCAGCTGCTGTTGATACTGTGACAGCAGCGGCAGTGGTCGCAGAACCCCTGCTACCAGTGCTACAGGCTGACAGGTCACCAGCGGTGCGAGTCCGTTTATCCAGCAGCTCCATGGCCTTGGATGCTGCTGCAGCTTGGTTCTCCTGCAGGATATTCTGCAGCATCTTCTCCTCTTCAAAGGGTGTGCTGACCATGCTGCTGCTGCTGGCACCTGATGCAGCTGGTGCGCCTGCAGCACCCCCAGCCAAGGTTGCACTGCCAACATCAGCTGAGCTCGCCGCAAAAGCTGTGTCAGTGCTGGCCCGCCTGGCAAGGCGTCCACCAGCAGAGGGGCCTGCGGCTCTTGGCCCCACAGGTGCACTGGAGCGTCCAAGACTGCCACCAATGTCCAGGCTGTCAGACATGGAGCGGCCTGTGCCAGCACCTTCGCCTGAGGTGCCTGCTTGCTGCTGCTGTTGTTGCTTCTTTGTGTTGATGCGCACAGGGCCTTGAGGCTGTCCAAAACTGATGCCAGTGAAGGCTTTTTGCATGTGGTGGAAGAGCAGCATGAGAGTGTCACGCAGCTCTGCTGGGCACAACAGCTTCACGTCTTGCGCAATCATATGTATGGGGCGCTTAGGAACGGGGGGCTGCAGGCAACAGTATGGCCAACAGCGGGATAAAGACAGCACTTATATAATGAACTTCCATGCACAACATAGTTAATGATCTCATGCTGTCTTGTCACAGGAGACATCTGAACGCGCTGTCTGAAACAGCTACCAGCCCAGGCAAGCAAAGGAGGCTTGACATTCTTGCCATAGTGAGACAGTCAGCTGATCAGGGGCATGTGGCACCCATCGTTTGCCGGTTGCCTAACAAGTCATGCCTGTAGATGAAGTTCCTCACCGGGTCCACAGGTGGTGCTGCTGCTGCTGTTGGTGGTGCTGGTGCACCTCCAGCCCCGCTGCCACCCTCTGCTGGTGCCTGCCGCAGCAGGAAGCACGCTGCAGCTGCTATCAGCCCTTGTGAAAAGCCAGGAACATCATTGTCTTCTTCTGTGCTGCCACTCCTGTCCCGCAACTGGCCCTTGAGTGGGCTGCCACGGCTGGGACTGCCTGCACCAGAACCCGATGTCCCTGACCTAGGAGACGTTTTGTGGTCCAACATATGACGCACCCTGTCCACCTGATCAGTATGCCCTGTAGCTGTTGCTGCTGCTGCTGGCTTACGGCCACCTGTTGGTGTCTGCAGCCCTGAGGCAGGAGCCCCAGACTGCCCTCCAACGTTTGCACTGCCACCCAACATGGCTGACAGCTGATCCCCCTGTGGCTTCACTATCTTCAGGTCGTAGGCCTCAACTGTCAGGCTGGCCATGAACTGGCGCATGGAGTCCTTGAGGCGGCTGCCATTGCTGAGTTGCTGTGTGCGCTGGTACCGTGAATATGTGAAAGTGTTCATGTAGCGCACGCTGCAGGCAGTTGTGCAGGCGGTACAGCATTTCTAATGCCAGAGCCTTTGCAACACAAGGGTACACACCACAAAACGAACAACTGCAGAACCGCAGGGGGGGGTTTCGCTTCAGAGTCTGCACACCCTTCAGGGCCTTCTCAACCCTTGTATGTGCACTCCTGCATGCATTGGACACCCACCACAGCCTCCCCCACTCTTTGTCGTGGCTCCTGGCAGTGATCTCACCTGCTAAGTGCAATGTACACCATATCAGAGGGATCCTCAGAGTCCTGTGCATCATGGTGCACCCGGAAAACATCAGCTGTCAGTGAAATATCAACCTTCTGCTTCAGTAACGGCATCTGCACAATCTGACCTCGCACTGCTGCCAGTGCCTTTGCAGCTGCAGCCGCCTCAGGCCTGCGGTCCCGGGCATAAAATGGCTTCAGCTTGCGGCTCAGCCGCACCACAGCAGTGGGATTGGCAAGAGTGTCAACCATGTCTATGATGTACTTGATCTGGAACTCGCCTATGAAGGCATGGGGAATGCTGTACGGCTGGAAGTAGTGCCAGCAAGATGCTGCCACGCCTGACAGTCCTGCACTGGAGCTTGCTGTGAAGCCACCACCATACTTTCCTGCCCAACCAAGCCCTGCAGCACCTGTGCTGCTGCCTACAACCGCTGGGGTCCCATGACATGCAGCAGAAAGGCCAGGCACTGCCCTTTGCTGGACTGCTGTACCGGCTGTCGGGGTCTTGTCTGAGTTGACAGCTATGTCAATGCCTAAGGACCACCCCTCAGACTTCATCAGGGAGAAGACATCCACAACGCCCTGGGGTGATGTGTTGGGCCCCGGAGGTTGCGTGTATACAGGAAAACAGTGGTGAAGACGTGGATTACGTCCGCCAGGCAGTTTGTTGGTGATGTTGAAGGTCAGGGTGACCAGGGGCAAGTGGAAAGCTGGTAGTACCAGCAGAGAGTCACCTGCAGCAAGCCCATCCACACGCATAGTCAACATGCCTTGAGCTTCAGCTGCTAGGACAGACCAGCACTTACATGAACACCCTTCAGCTGCTAGGACAGACCACCACTTCCATGAACACCCTGATTGGCTGCAGGTTATCCAGCTAGATGCCACTGTGACAATGCTGGTCTGCAGTGCCGCATGCTACGGGTTGGCCACCTGGACTTCAGGTGGTGCTGGCCATACGGCATGTGCAGATGATGGAAGGAAGGAGAACTGTCTTACTGGACACTGACCTGGCGCAGCATCTGGTGCAGCGGCATGAGCCAATGCACTCATATTGGTGGTCGTCACATCAATCTTGCCAGCAGCGACTACTATGCTGAGTGTAGCAGCTGTCAGTGCCAATTTCTCGTCTCGGACCCCTACATGTGGGTTCTGAGTGTTGGCCAGTACCGCCGTCAAGCCCCGTATGCGTACACTGGCCACTCCCCGCCACATGTAACCCATCATGTCCCACCAAGGTAGCCCAGGGTGGGTGGACGGAGGTACAGAACCGTCAGGGTTGAGGAAGTTTGGCACGGTGATGCGCTTGAAAGCCAAGTTCAGCTGACCAAATGGGGCTTCTAAGCCAGGGCAGAAGCCACCTTGCACATCATCCAGCTCTGCCTTGACATCGGTGTACATCTGCACAGACGCAAAAAGACATTGAATAGGTACAGCAGTGAGCTAGCAGGCATGGATACATCAAGCTCACAATGATGATGGCAGGGGTGATGACAAGCTGCAGTATCCGCTGCAAGCGCAATTGCTGGGGAGCTGCAGAAACCACAGTTTGGCAGGTGAGTACCTTCTAGATTGCAGGCCCTTACCTTCATGGGCGGCCTGGTGCCCTTAACCACTGTTGGCACATCTGCCGCATGCCAGGTTCCAACCGACATCCGAAGTGGCCGTGTTTGTGGTGGTGCACACAACTGCCTGGCTCTGATCAGCAGGCCAGTAGCCCCCAGATTCCCAACCGTTGAAGCCATCTGCCACAATGCATATGCAGGGGCATGAAATATGTCAGCAACAAGAGCAGAGCAACCAGGCGACATGCAACTGCACTGAAACCATAAACTGATGGTGAAGAATATGCTATCTGGCACCACGTTGTTAAGGCAACAGAACATCTGCAGCAGGGCCTTGCCGTATCAGATCAGCAAGTGCAAGGTGACCAGAGTGTTACATGCACTGCTGAGATTCAGCCTCACAAGCCTTACCTCCTCTACTCCGCCAAAGTGCGCTACGATGCCCTGCATGCCCACATCCAGACTGATGCTCTGAAACCTCTCCATCACAATACCTTCGCTTGCCGGATCTACCCGAGAGATCACCTCCCTGGCCATGTCTGCAGAAGGAGCATGGCCAGGCAGGCAGATCAGCACCACTGCTTCGATCTTAGCAACACTGATGTGCATGATAGCGCGAGATGGATGATACACGTCATCCCTTGCTGCCTGCAGCGGGCGGCACCTGAACTTGTAGATTGAGAACAGCTCAGAGTGTGCCTGCAAGACTGCCTGCTGCATCTCACTGCTGCCTTTGTCTTCTGCTGCTGTAGCACTCAAACCCTCCTGAACATGCTCCTGCGTCTGCGGGAGCTTTGTAATACTGGCTGGCCCTGCTGCTGATGCTGCACCAGCTCCTGCAAGAACTGATGCACTAGGTAACACTGCTGCAAGCGCATCTGGATCAATCATTCCTGAGTCATCTTCCTCAGATGAGTCTGCTGATTCTTCAAATGACTCATCGCCAACATGCTCCCCTGATATTGCAGGGTGTGCGGGGCCTTCACCATCTGATGCTGCCTCGGGCTCAGATTGTAGCTCCACATCTGCCGCCGCTGCTACTCCATCTACAGGCAGAGGCAAGCGCTTGTTGCCATCAGCATCTGATGTTCCGCCCTCAGCTGCTGCTGTAGTTGCTGGAGGCGCCTGGCATTGCGCATTGACAAGCGCTTGATGCAGCGGACTGCTACCAGTAGCCAAAGCTGCCATGGCTGCAGCTGCTGGGCCGGCAGAAGCTGCAAGTGCGGCTTGCGTTACAGACCCCGCCGCAATTGCAGCTGTCACTGTTGCTCCCCGCTTGCCAAGACTGCCCCACCTGCGCTTCTGCCACTGCCCTCTCTGCTTCTGCTTACTACCCACTGCACTCAGTTGCACATGCTGGCCAACTTCTTCACTGCTCTTGACATTGCCTCCTGTTCCACTTCCCCCTGTCCTGCTGATACGGCCATGTGCAGACGAGCAGCTGGCCATGAGTTGTTCAACCAGGTGACGCTCTGCAGCCATGTTTTGCAGGACTGGCCCATGCAGGCCCAACCATGTCTCCAGGGGGTTCTGGTCGAGGCAAAAGACAACCTGCTGCAGGTGCACCTGCAACTCCACGTAAGCTGGCTTCGGTTTCTTGACTTCACAAGCCTTTGCTGTTGTAGGTGGTTTGCTATGCCTTGCTTTGATTGCTGCTATGGCTGCCTTGAGGGCTGCCAGGGATGATTGGATGCCCTCCACTTGAGACATCAACACCTGCAATCACGCAACACGTAGTTAATGCAGTGCACTGGGATAGGCCATACACACTGAATGAGGCAGCAGACGTGGAAAGAATAGCCATGAAGGATGGATGCCGCTATGCAGCTGAGAGCTGCTGCAACTGGACCACAGCCGTCACCCCACCTGTTTGACAGCTTTTCCCCAGGTCTCACACACCAGTATGATGCGGCCCGGCGCCTCGTCATGTGGCACGCTGAACAGCACTCGTTCAGCATACACGTCAAGACTGATCACCTCGCTGCGCACTGCAGTGCCTGCGCTGTCAGCAGTTGCTGATGGCACCTTGCACCTCTCCCTGCTGGCCTGCTGCCTGGCAGCCTGTCGCTGGTACAGGCCAGGGTCCTTGGTGTTTGCCGGCCGCTGACTGCCCAAGGATGCTGAGGGCACTGGATCATCAATAGACTGCCAGCTTTGAACCCCACCGTCGTCACAAAAGCGAACACTCTCAGAGCTTGCAGAGCAGTCAAACCGGCGTGATTGCAGGTGAGGAACACCAGGACTGCTGTCCGCATCAGCCTTCCTGGCCACTTCATCAGGGGGTATCGACCAAGGTCTATGCCCTGCCTCATGGTGTCTGGCAACTGAGGGTGTGGCTGCTGCAGTGGCGCTGCTGTAAGCTCGTTCAGGGCTGCAAGCTCGTTGCTGCTGACTCAGAGCAGCAGCTGCAGCTGCAGCCCCAGGTGGTAGCCACCCTGGCAGTTGATGCACTGCTAGATGGGGGATACGTATCACTGAGCGCTCATTGATACTGAAACACATTTTTTCTACCACACACTGCTCTAAGACACTACTGTATTTCACTAGCTCCATCTGAAGCACAAGCGCATCCCTCTCACACACAGACAGCTGCACCGCCACGTCCTGCAAGCGGGCTTCTAATGCTAGCAAGGGTTTTTGCCGCTGCTGATGCTGCTGTTGGCCATTCACAATTGTAGGTGGCAAGGGTGGCAGGCGGGCCTGGCCCTGGTCGCTCACTGCTGCTGGAGATGGGACCTCATTGCCACTTGGACTGGCCCTTCCAGCTAAGGCAGTAAATGAGTCCTCTGTCCCAAGAGCCTCTCGCCTCTGAGATGCTTTGAATGTTGTTGGTTTACCAGCTGCCGTCAATGCAGCAGCTGCAAGACTAGTCGCTGCAGCCAGCTTGCTTGTGGTGCTTGCAGCTGCTGCTGTATGTTGCTGCTGCAGCTGTTGAGCACACGCAGCGATTTGTTGCAGCGCTGAATCAGCTATGCCAGCACATGCCACCGCCACATCCATGTGTGCATCACTGCGAAGTTGCTGCAGAGCTACCTTGAGAAGTTGCAGACCAGAGTTGTGGTACCTCCTCAACTCAACGCCTCGCATCAACAGCAACTCTGTTGACAGTGGATCAGGGCTGCTCTGTGAGCCTGGTCTGATCACATGATACCCAACCTCAACCACATGAGCTGAAGCTACAAGGTGCTGGTGAGCTGGCTGCATGCTGAGCTGGACAGTTGTGGTGGTGACCATCAGCTGTGACTGCAAACCCTTCGCTGCCGCCTCCGCTGTTGAAGCCTTTGCAAATTTCTGGCACACTGGCATGTCAATGGTGTAAGAAATCACAGCACTTTGCAGGTTCACATCAATAGAAGCTAGCGCAAGTTGCCTATGCTTGTTCCGATGCTTGCGATCGCTATGCAGTTCACCATTGTAAGCTGTCACTGCAGCAGAGGTGTGTCTGGCAGCATCAATTGGTCCTGGCGAAGCTGGCATGGTAGGCACCACATACGCATGCTGCAGCAGCTGCAGTAAGGCAGCAAGTGTCTCTGGGCTTGGTGCGAACTTCAACTGCCCACTGGTGACAGTGACATCACATGCCACTGCACCGCTGGCTTCTGTAGCTGCTGATGCCGCTTCAACACTGACAGCAGCAGCGTCACCAATGCCATCTGCACTGCTCGCCTTGATGTCCATTGCATTTAACAACAGCAGCTGTTGCATAGCTGGCCTGTCAGCAGCACCAGTGACAGGTGCGACTCTGAAGGCCAGCTGCTGCATCTTCACGTGTGCTGCAAGAGCAAAGCTGCGCTGCATTTCAAGACCTGCAGCAGCTGTGGCTGGTACATTATCGCTGCTTCTGCTGCTGGGAATAATGGTGTTTTGCCCAGGAGCCCAGTCAACATGTGCACTGCCCTCAAGCTGCTGCAGGGACAACCATGCCACCACTGCCGCTTTGCTATCCAACACCTCTATGTTTATGCCGTTTTCTACTGCTGCCGTGGCTTCTAAAGTGATACAGCAATACTCAGCAAGCACAGGGCGGCGCTTCCGAGTTGACACAAGCTTCTGCAATGTGTTGGTAGCAGTTGTGCTGGCTGCTGCAGGTGTTGCTGGAACTGACCCAGCCCCCAGTCTGCTGTTGCCCTCTAAAACTGGTCCTTCCATCCTTGGGGCTGGGCCACTCTCAGAAGCCTTGGGCGTTTGTGGCCCTTCAGCGGACCGAGGGGTTTCAAGACTGGGCGTGTCTGCACGAGGGAGATCTGACATTGAGTGGCTAGGGCTGAGAGAGCTGGTCCTTGGCAGCAGCTGCTCTTCTGCAACCTCAGACGTTCCTGCAGAGCCTGCACTGGCAGCTGCCTGTTGCTGCCGTTTGAGCTGCTGTAAGCTGAGCTGGAGCAGCATGGCTGACTGAGATAATGCAGGGACCTGATGAGCAAATAATTTAACGCTTGGTGCTTGTGTTATCTTGCAGTTGCAGCTGGCCTTCAGCTGGTGCTGCTTTGGTTGCTGTCTGCTGAGTAGGTGCCGTTGCAAGGGTCCCATGTCTGCAGGTGCCGTGGCAGAGCTGCTGTTGGGTCCTACATCTGTTGCTTTGATGAGGTCCACTGCTACAGTGACACCAGCTGCAATGAGATCGATCGCAGGATCGTTGTTGCTCTGGGATCCACCCGCAGCTGACTGAGCGGCTGCTGTCAACTGCACAGGGCCCAAGGCGAAAGACATGCTGAGCAGTTTTCCATTTGTTTGAATTGCTGCAGTCTGCTGACAGCTGCTAGCAGCCAAGCTGATGCCGCCAAGACTGCCTTGTAGCTGAGGAAGCCCTTGCAATGACTCAGCCTCAGCTGGGAGGGCTGCGCACGGCTGTAATACAACACCTGCAAAGCTCAACTTAACCTGCGGCCATGTAGCACCCCCCCACATACAAAGTCAGCATTGTGTTGTCTTAATACATTAGCTGTGGGGTATCAAGTGTCGTGCGGGTATACACAGCGAGGCAATCTTGATCAAGGGACCTCTTGATAAACAATGGTAAAGATGACAGGGAAAAGGCCCTCGTGAACGCGGCAGGCCATCAATAGTTGGACCTACCTTGTCAGGCAGGAGAGCTACTGCTTCAGCAATATCCACAGGCGCAAAGAGCTTGTTTGGCGCTATGGTGGCTGTTGGATGCTGCAGACTGTGCTGCAACTGCAGCTGATCTTGCAAGCCTATACTGCTCTGCTTCAACACAGCTGCCGGCCTCCTGGATGATGCAGCACTTGCCAACACTAGCAGCTGGCTAAGGCCCAAAACCCTGATCTGGCCCACTTGCAGCGCCAGTTGAGTGCAACTGACAGGCAACACGCCCCTGCAGCAGCAGATGTGCAATTGCCCAACTGCAGTCAAACCACCACATCAGCATGCCACAAGATGCTGGCAGTGTTTTCTGGGCCCATGAAAGAGATGTATGTTGTGTACAATGGACGGAGGGAAAGCGACCGAGTACCACAATCGGACAGGCACCAGCTGCGTTGGCGCTCACCTGGGTGGGCCCACTCCCACTGACAGTTTGGCGAGGGGGCAGCACACGCTGCTGAGTGGATTCCTGACACAAGTAGACCCGTCATGTCTGCCTGCAGGAGCAGAGAATGCATAGCAGCCTGCCTGATGCTGAAGAAAATGCCTTTCTCAGGTGAAATAGACAGCAAAAAGTACTGCCATGTAGCTGTGAGCGATACTTGCCAAAGCCATTCTGTAACAGCTGCTCAGCACACTTCAGTCCTGATCAGGCTGACTGCTGGTTGCTTGTGCACATGTTAAGCTACTCAAGGAGCCCAGAGCTGCTGCAGGGTTTCCCACCTGGTAGAAGGCTGATATTCTGCAGCAGCAGTGTGGTGCCAAGTGTGCTAGTCTCCTCGTTGACCCCCCACAGCACAGACGCTCCCTGGACTTCCAGGCAGAGACCTGGGACCTGTAATTGTGCGTACCAGCACTTCCAATGAGCCAAAATGTGGCTAACACAGTATTTGAGTGTGGTGCTAATGGCACACTTTCCCCAACAAGCAGGATAAAACACACACAGGTGTGGCACAGGAAGGCCAGCCATGGTGTTTTCGCTGTTTGCTGACGTCCAAGGCATCCTACCTGCAAATCCACAGCCACTTGCTGCAGCTGAACTGATAAATGCGGCAGCAGGCGCTTTGCCACAGCTAATGCCGTGCTGACTGCAGGCACAGTTGCTGCCGCTCGAGCCTTGTTTTGAGCTTTTGATCGCTGAGATGCATCGGGTCTGATCGTTGGGGAATGGCCAGAATGCCTGCGCACAACCAGGCGCAACCCTGTGATGCTTATGGGAAGCCATGCAGATGCATTACTGCGATGTTCAGCACCATCATCTGTGCCGGGGCCGGTGGTTGTTTGTTGACTCCTAGCTGCAGGTCCCCAGACTATGCTGTTAACAGTCAAACTCTTCAGAGGGCCCTGCATGATGATAAGGAAAGCATGGTGAATGGGCCTGCCTGATAAGACAGCACCTGGAGAGACGGAGACTTTATACTGTGATGGCAAGTGCAGTCGCTGCCTGCTTCTGTGCCAGCAGTTGAGCCACACACACCTTCTCCAAGGCTACTGTGATAGAATTCACAGAGGTGGAACTGATGCTGCCCCATGATAGCTGCACGCCCGCCTTCTTGAGCCTTTGTTTTATCTTCAGCCATATGTATCTGTAAACGTTGAAAAGGAATTAAGTTGAACCCGCGGTTGAGCAAACACAACTCCTTGCGTTGGTTATGATAAGCCAAAGTACCTGGCCAAGACCAGCACACTGAGGACAAATAGCACGATGGCCAAAACAGAAGCAACCATCTCAATGTAGGTAATGGAAGTGAGCTGGATGTTCAGAGGGCACCATGTCGTGAACTCTGAACAGATGTCGAGAAGTCAAGTGGCCCCAACGCAAGCTGTTTCTGCTGTCACGTCCCTGGTATCGAAACGACTACTCAATATGTCAGCACGGCTGCATGGCTTGCCTTTGCTCCAACCTAGTCGTTACATGAATGAGACAAGCAAACACAACCAGCAGGAGGCGATCCCCAATACATTTGTGCCGCTCATTGGATTGATCATGTCTCAAGAAGCCAAAGTATTGCTGCTTTTGAAAAACCAGCCCGCCTTGTCACGCATGTACACGCAGGATTTCAAGAAAGCGCAAGCAGCCGTCGCCTTGGCGGGCCGTAAGCCCAAACTGGGAATCGCATAAAGACACCATCAACGTGATGGAGGGCGAGGATCCAAGCCACCTCAGGCAGGCCATCATCGCTTTGTACAGCAACGCAGGGGCTGCTCAAGAGCAGGCCAACAGCTGGTTAAATGCATTTTCAAGAACAGGAGCAGCATGGGAGGCTTGCGTACAGCTGCTGGAGCCTAATGAGCGGCCGGAGGTGTGCTTTTTCTGCGCAAACATGCTGCTCTCCAAAGTTCGCGCTGAGTGGCACAAGCTCTCCCCAGAGCAGCAGGCCACTATGAGTGGGGTGATCAGGTGAGCTAAGATTGGTGGGCCGCATCGACATGTTCCCATGGGTAGTCCTTAGTTGCAGGCACCTCTCCTAGGCTGCTAGTGGGCGGTGGGCTGACGGAAGGGCGGTTTGTTTCACGCAGCAACAAATTTCAGCTATTCATGAATCAAGCAGAAAGCAGGCTTGCCATGCAACGGCTGGGGTTGCTGTTGGCAGCAGTGGCTTCACTATCGGGTCCGCAGGCATGCCAGACCTTTGCGGGCCAGTGTGTGGGCATGATATCTGGCGGGGAGGGGGGACAGTATCATGTGAGTGCAGGTGGAGAGCCAGCGGCAGTAGGCCTGCAGCAGCAGGGTTGGTGGGAATGCAGAGGTCAAGGCCTGCAATGTGAGCTCCTGTGCAGAATTAACCTTGGGAGCATGGCTGTGTGCAACGTGTATCAATCACACAACCAGTAGATTGGGGTCATCGCAATATACCCTCTTCAGACCAAGTCAGATGAACTTCCCATCAGCACTGTTGATCCAGTTTGCGTACTGCTTCTGTTGTTGTGCATGACAGATATGTGAGTGTGCCCTGAGCATGTTGACTGCCTTGGCTGAAGAAATCAACAACATGGACAAGAGCAGGCGTAAGGAGCTTGTAGCAGCAACAGAAAGCCAGTGGATAGACATCGCAGGGCTGGCAAATAATTTCATACCTGCGCAGATGGCAGCAGGTGCGGCAACAGGTGAAGTCACAAATAAGGGGGAAAGCAGGCAGGGCGGGTGAAGGCATGCAGTTGGGACCAATACATGCAGGGAGTAGTGCCATCAAGTGGTGGTCTGTCATCTATGCATGTTTGTTGTCACCTGCACGTCAACCACAGCATCTGATGGTGGACTCTGGTTTGGCATTGTCGATGGTGAACTGCATCCGCTACCACCACATACATGCGGCAAGGTGTTGTGGTGCAGGCTAGGGCAAGACACAGCGGCGGCAAGGCGTTAGGAGTGCACATGACATAGAATGAGATGGCACGAAGTCACCAGTGCTGTCAACCGGTGCATTCACTGTTTGCACTACATCTGCACTGGTCACGAAGCGAGTGTGTTCCGCGGTCTTGTATGCAGGCAATTATGGGCTTGTTCATGGTGTTTTGTTGTGCCTTCAAGGCTGGCTCAGGCTCAGCAATGACGCCAGCAGCACAGTACGCCTGTCACCGGGCCAGCTGGCAGTCGAGCACCCACAGCTCCTGACCTGGCTCTTCAACTTGCTGGGAGCAACAGCCACAGAAGCAGTCACAGCAGAGCGCATTGAGGGCCTTGCATGTGAGATACTCTGTGAAGTCTTGGGGCCTGGCCCAGTGGCACAGGATATCCAGCAAGAGCGTACAGCAGTGGAAGCAGCTATGGGAGCTCTGTTGGCGCTGAGGGATTTGGCCTTAGCACCTGGGCCAACAGGTGCAGGGGTTGCCCGCTGTGTTGCATTGATAGCGTCAGCCCTGGCACAGAGGGACCCAGAAGCAGTCTGTGGTAGATCAGATGCTGTGCCAGCAGCAGCAACAGCAGGTAGTGGGGCTACCAGCAATGGCTCAGCAGCAGTAGTCAGTGGCCAACATGTGCTGCCTCTTGCACAACTGATGTTGCACTGCGTTGCCCGGACAGAGCGGGCAGTGTGTGAAGCAGCAGTCGAGTACTTCTTGATGGTCAATACCCTTCCTACAGACCAACGGCATCCTCAGATGGTTGCATCGCTATATACCTCACTGCTGGGTCCCTTGATGAGAGGTCATGCGTGTCACTCAGCTGGGTTTGTAAGCTGGAATGAAGAAGTTGACGATGATGAGGAGGCGTTTCATAGGTGTGATTGGTGGTGGTGCCTTCTCCTTCTGCATGTGTACTGCACGTGTGAGCTACTTACTGCCTTGTAAATCTGGAGCCTGCAGTTTTTCATACTACATTCTACATGGTCAGTGGCAAGCTGCTTGTGTGTACGGATCCTTGTGTCATGGCTGCATGTGCAGGTTCCGGGACCAGAGCTTGTCTGAGCTGTTAGAGACGGTGTACCTCATGACAGGGCCCTCTTACCTGAGCACCTTGTTGGACAGCATCAACACAGCACAGTCGTGGCAGCAGGCAGAAGGTGCGCTCTTCTGTCTGAAGGCAGTAGCAGGGCCCTTGAGGGGCCAGATCTCAAGTTCAGATCAGCTACAGGTGCAACAGGTCAACGAGCTTCTGCTGGCGGTGTTCTCAGACCTGTGCAACCCCCAGGGCAGAGCAGCCGCATTCCTCAGCAGCCCGTACACCTGTGCTACAGCAGCAGGGCTTGTAGGCGCCTACGCACAGTGGTTTGATGTGACAGCTGCCGCACCTCTAGAGGGGGCTCTGCGGCTGCTGCTGCATGCGTTGTGCTTCCCCTACAGTTGGCATGCAGCAGCCGGGGCATTCAGGGCGCTGTGCATGCGCTGTGTATCTCGGCTGAGCAATGCGCCGCTGCTGCAGGGCTTGGCGTCTGTCGCTGCATCTGCTGTTGCGCCGCTTCCATCAGCAGGACAGGTAGGCTGCAAGCCAGGAGCTGATCTCCCGCCAGTTTCCTCCACACCAACGGTGTCTTTGCTGCTGCCATCAGCAGGTATCATGCAAAGTGAATCTCTGTTGTTGCTTGTGTCAAACTGCTGTTGCTGGTCACTCATCTAGTGCTAGTTGTATCGCTCCCCAGGTGGCTGGATATGTGCATATGCCTTTGGAGGACCGACAAGCAGTGGTTGAGGGGTTGGCGCGGTTGGTGACCCTTCTGCCGCCACAGGATGTTGTAGACTGTGCTCTCAATCTGCAGCAGCCACACTTGGCCCGGACACAGTCCATCATTGCGCATGGCAGCAACACAGCAGCACGTGGTGGCGCTGCTGCTAAGCAGATGCTGCAGCATCTGGCAGATGAGCTGCAGCTGATGGCTGTTTTGATAAAAGGAATGGAGTTTCCTGGGCAGCCACCAGCAGGGTTTGTACATCCGGCTATGAAGCTGCTTGAGGCTGCTTGGCCTGTGTTGTCCACAGTCGCAGATGCTCCTGTGTGTCGTGGAGACAAAGGGGTGATTGAGGCAGTCTGTGAAGTGCACAAGGTAGGAGCTCAGTTAGGGTCGGCAGCGGACTATTGGAATGAATATGTTGCATATGTATGCCTTCTTGGAGAGTGCAGTGCTAGCTGCCTGCAATGAGACTGCCTGGCACATGAATTGGTTGGAACTGTTGTCAAGTGATCAAAGCAAGAAGCTACACCTTATCTCATTGCCTGCGCCAATATGATTGTTGTAGCACCTGCACATGTATTGGAGCTGCAAGGCACCTAGTTTGCAGTGGTCTACTGGGAACATAAGCCCTCCTTTGGGAATGAGCGCCATTCCTGCTGTGGGTTTGCTGTGTGCAGCGTGCTGTTCAGACTGCCCGGAGTGCCGCGAAACCGTTGCTGGTCACTCTGCTGAAAGGCGTAGGCAGGCTCTTTGCTGCAACACAGCAAGCAGCGTGCTTGGAGGTCCTAGCCACTCTGGCTGAAGTGTTTGGGGAAGTGAAGAATGCGCCTGACATAGCTGAAGCACAGAGAGAAGCGTTTGAAGGTAGCCCAGCTGTCTTGTTGACTGAGATTACAGCAACTTCTGCTGATCCAACATGGCTGTGCTGGTCTGCCGGCTTGGCATCTTGTAGTGCCACAGGTTGTGCTTCAGGGGTGCCATGTCAATCGTCCAGTCTAAATTGGGCTGTGGCTGCAGATCTTTGGCAATGCAGAGCAGTAGCAAGCTTTTGGCTGTTCTGCACAATACCTGGGAAGCACAGTGCTGTACTGAGTGTGTTGCTGCGGCTGCTGCCTTTTGTCGCCCCTGCAGAGGCGTCCAGGGCCGCTGGCGCCTACTTATTGGATCGAATAGCATCAGGACAGCAGCTCTCAGCGTCTGGAGACCTGCTTCGTGCGCTGTTGGCCATGGCAGATGCCCACTTGGTGTTTGCCCGTGAGCTGTTTCTGGCATCAGCAGCCATGCCCCAAGTCTTCCAGTGGGCGGTGGCAGCAGTGGGCCTGAGGGAAAGGGAGCCAGTAAATGCGGGTCTCAGTTTCTGGTCCCACCTCTTTGCAGCAGCCTCCAGGGTCATAACAGCAGCAGCAGAGGCGACAGCAGCAGGTGCAGCAGCAACACCTGAGCAGCAGGCGACCTCGGCAGCAGCCACCCAGCTGCAAAGCAGTATACAGGCTCAAGGGGAGAGGCTGGTGCAAACGTTGGTGTTTGCTGCTTGTGACACTGCCCCTAGACAGCTGTTGAGAGCACTCGCAGGCGTACTCTATCAGCTGCTTCAAGGCAGTCTGACGGGGGATGCAGGAGGTCACTGGCTGCTGGCTGCTCTGCAAGCACAGGATCTGCCAGGTGAGATGGTAGCAGTAGCAGGAGCCAGTGCAAGACGTGCTGCACGTCACAGGTTGTGCTGCTGACTGTTTGACCGCTGCACACCATCCAAGGGTCAGATTGCCTGTACAATGCCCCACTTCACACCCAGCTTTGTGAGTGACAAGTTGAGATGGCTCTTGGCCATCCACCGTTGGTGGTCCATTTTTACAGCACATCATAACAGCAGAAAGGAGCTTTAATCATTTTGCTTGTGACAGTACAGCTCAATCTTGTAGTATATCACATTACAAACAACAATGGTCTCTACTTCTGTGCTCTGCAGGAATGGCTGCTGGCCTCATGAAACCAGCAGACTGTGAAACCTTTGCCAAGCTGGCGCTGCAGCAGCCAGCACTGAGTCGAGGGAGGTTTGATGCTCTTGTGATGGATTTTGCTGCCATCCCTAGGGGTGAAGGCACTAGCGATGCTCTCTTGGGATATCAGCTGTAGTCAGTGCCAGCAGACTGTCAGCACTGCCGGGTGCCGTGCAATGTGCTATTGGCAGTGTGGTGTTCTGTAGCACCTTCAAGAGCAGCGATCATCGCTGCCAGGCTGACGATGGAATGTGCACTGTGGGGTCAGTTTGTGGTTCTTGCCCAAGTCTGTTGGTGTAACCTTTTTACTCGTCGGTGCACAAGTATATCTGGGCTTCAGCCAATACAGCTGATACAATGCTGACCAAGGAGATCGCTCACCATACATGTAAAAGAAATTCAGCCATGCAGCAAGTTGAGATGCTATGGCAAATGCGCTGACATGTGTGTGGTCCATCAAGCTGAGTCCCATCGCCGCCATGGTTGCAAATTAATCGGTTACTACTGGCGCATTAGTACTGTTGGTCCCAAAACCTCAGTTTGCTCTTTGAGACACTTATGGCAATCAATGACTGTAAGACCAAGACCTGGTCAGACAACTAATCGACACCGCTGACCCCTGACACCAAAAGAGACTTGGCGTACCAACCTAGGCTCACAGTAAGATAGATGCATGGGTTCTTGCAGAGGACGGCCTAACATAATGGTACGGTTTCGCCACACAGTGCTTGCATGGCTGACCAAGTGTATGATGCTGGGCTGGTGTCAGCTGACACCAGGGTGCACTGGCAAAATTCATGAAGGCATTGTGTTTATAACCAGGGCATGCATGAAGTGCTGCACTTCGATGCAGCACAGCAGCCATGGAGTGCTTGGCAATGTCCAGCCAACAACAGGCTTCTGTACTAACTGAAAAACGGCTCAACAGCAGCAATATAAAACCATAGTGCAGCAAGATGCCCAACTCACATGACGCCACGACAATGGCAAAAAAAGAGCAACTGCTCAGGACTGATGAAGACGAATTGCAGCACATCATATGGAGCTGTTTGCACTGATCGCCCTGAGGTCTGAGGTAGCATGGCAATAAGACCGGCAACATCAGTGTAGTGTGGCCCAGGTGTCCTAACTGCCACAGCAATACTACACGCAGTACTAATAGGTACAGCCACACACATATCTGCAAGACAGCATCGTGCTACTTGGACCTCACCAGCACCTTGTGTGTTATGTTGATGAGTGCTGCCCTGGCTGCCATGGCATGTGGGTTGTCTGTGTGTGGGAGTTCCTGGACTTGTGCTGCTGCAAGTCGGGCGTGTTCAGCAGCAAGAGCTTTGGCCCGCTCTATCCCGCTACTGGCTTGTACCATCTCCAATGCGTACTGCACATCACCCTCCCCTTTGAATTTCCTGCGTATCAGGGGGATCAGACCCGGCTGCTCATCTGCTGCCAGCAGCACAGGTGCAGTGGCTAACCCAGCACGCATGTCATTCAGTGCCGGCTTGCCTAGCTGCTTGCTGCTGCCTAGAATGTCTAGCAGGTCATCTACTACCTGGAATGCTAGACCCAGATGCCGGCCATACTGCCATGCTAGGTCACATACTGCTGGTTGTTGGTCGCCTAGGATCGCTACTGCTCTTGCACTGTTGGCCATGAGCGAGGCTGTCTTGTAGAAGGTCTTGTCCAGGTAATAGCTCATGCTGGTCAGCTGCTCTGGTGAGGCAGACATCTGCATGACTTCTCCGGACACCAGGTGCTCCAGCACACGGGACAGCAGCTCAACTATCTCAGTGTTCTGCAGTGAGGCCAGGGTCACACTGGCTCTGGCCAGCAAGAAGTCTCCTGCTAAGATCGCCAGCTTGTTGCCTGCTTGAGCGTTGAGGGATGTGATTCCTCTGCGTGTTGCCGCGTCATCCAACACGTCATCGTGCAGCAGGCTGGCTACGTGGATCAACTCTGCTATCTCAGCAATCCGCTGCTGACGGCGCCGCTGCTCCTGCGGCCGCTCATGCGGCGGTCTGAAGTCTGGCAGCAGAAACTCTGCTGCTGGCTGCTGCTCTGCCACCGCACTCGCCATAAGCAGCAGCAGTGTGGGCCGTAAGCGCTTGCCACGGACTCCTGGCCTGAAGAAATACTCTGCCGCCTGTTCTAGTGCTGGGACGTTGCTGATGATGCTGCGGCACAGGCGCTCTGACACTGTGGCAACCTCGTCATTAACCAGTGCGAATGGGTCGATGGATTCATCTGTCACGTCGTCCCAATGCTGCATGCATGTCACAAAAGGTAGCAGGTCGGCAACCAGCCCTTGGCTTCAATTCTCAGATGTGCCGCGCACAGCTGCCAAGATTCAATACAGTTGATGCTGCAACACCCATGCATGCCAGGCATGATAATAATTTGTGAAACTGCAAATCCTGGATTTGCTGCTACTGCACAACAGCGTCGAGCATTCTCCACATTCACTGCTGCTGCTGCTGTACTTGATAGACTGCAGTCAGCTGCTGGCGGCATTCCACCATATAAACTGCTCGCCAGGGATGCATATCCAACCATCAACCACCAACCTGTGCATCTCCTCCCAGGGCAGCTTGTGCTGTCACATGCAAGCTGTTGAGCCTAGTCAGTGAACCTATCTGCTGCTGACGCTGCCATTGGCTTCCTGGAAGGGCCTGCATGCGCATGAGAGCGTCTCATACCAATTATTCAACAGAAAAACAGTCATACTGTCAACCATGCAGCAGCCTCACCTGACATGCTTCACTCGTCCATGGGAGACCCGCGTTGGCTGCGACGGCCAGGGCACCTGAAGACAGCGGACTGCATGAGCTACTTCAGACGTATGCAAGAATTTAATTCTCTTGGGGAACTGACCTGCTACACTTTGCTTGGCAGAAGCAAGCCCATAGCTCCCGAGTTTGAGAATTGCACTGCGCATGCTGCGTGCTAATAAATACTTGGATCTACCACAAACAACTCAAGTTAAGCAATATCAGGACACATAAGAGCGTATTGCTGCGGCAATCGAATCACATACAGTACTGTACGCTGGACCTGCACAGTCAGCAACACGAGCATCCTTAGCATGCACATATACAACGCTGATGACAAGCGATTGATCGCTTGAAATCCATCCCGCCCTGAACTGCGAAGTCGTAGCAAAGCCCTCCAAAGTCCTTCAAAGGTGTCGCTATCGCAGCCGACGTATGGCCAATCAGCACATCATGGTGATATACAGCATAATATAGAGGACTTCTCTTGTATGACTTTGACGAAGGTCACCGGAGTAAGCCTTGGCCCCGGCTTGTACCAAGCACGGTGCTAGCACACTCGTCTCCTTTGTACACTAAATGGGCCAATACAACACCTTGTCATGGTGCAATAGACGTTGAGGTGGTTGCAGTTGCCCAGTTCGTTGCCCAGTTCGCCTGTTGAGCAGAATGAGCAAAGCAAATGACCCATTCAACTTTGACGACTTATACAAGCAAGCTGGAGTGGACAACTTGTTTGTCAAAAAGTCCATGGCCGAGCAGAAGGCCATGGCAAGCAGGTCAGGAGCAGCTACTCCTCCCAGACCTGCTGCAGCAAATGGTGCAGCATCCTTCGGGACCTCACCTACAACCCATGGCGAAACAGCCCAGACGGTGCAGCCACGAAGTTCACGGAAAGGGTTTCCAAGCAGCACAGCAACGTCTGGCAGCTCAAACAGCTTAGAGCTTGACCCATTTGCCAGTCTGGGTGGCCTCACCAAACCTCCTCCCATGTCAGCTTCCAAGTGAGATGAATGTCACAACATCAGCAGCAGCAGCAGCCGAACAAACTTTGCAGATCGCCAGTGATGTAAAACTTGGTTCACTTTTATTGAAGGCTTTGATTCTAATGAAGGTGGTGACTGTGAAACCAGGCACAGGCCTGTTGCACAGGCAGTGAAGTTGCAGGTTCTGCCGCAGGGAGTGTGTTGTGCTGCAAAGCCATTCTCCAAGTACTCAGCTGACCAACAGGTGCTGTTCTCATTGCTCTGTCCTGAACCTGGCATGCAGGTCATCACCACCGTCTGTGCCAACATCAGCCAGACCTCCCACCCCATCACAAACAGTCCTGTCCCCAAACAACCAGCGTGCAGTGGCAGCATCACCAGCAGCAGCAGTACACTCAGCTGCGGCACACACCTTTGACTTGGAGGACATGTTTGGCCCCAGTCCCAGCAGCTCACCACAGCGGCAGCAGCAGACCACCCCCAACAACAAAGCGGTAGCACCAAGCACAAGCAGTGATGCATTTGATGACCCGTTTGCAGCATTTGGCACGGTAGAAGGAGCAGCAGCAGCAGTGCCAGCATCACCAACACCACCAGCAGCCAAAGCTCCAACACCACCAGCACCAGCGCCACAGCCATCAGGTGATGCTAAACAGCCCTCAACAGCTGTGCCCGAGCAGCGCATGGGCAACAGTAGCACCACAGTAGCCCCAACCGCAGCAGCTCAGACAAGGCCATCGTCAGCTTACATTACACAGTTAGACCAGGAGCAGCAACAGCAGCAGCGGCAGCAGCAGCAGCAGCAGCAAGTGTACCCTCAACAGGAGGGCAGGTATAGCAGCAGCAACAGCACAAGGTATCGTGCACAAGCTGACATGCCCAGCAGCTTTCCTAGTAGTGCTGCTGAGCAGCGGCATAGCGCAGCAACAGCTGGCGGCTATGTAGACGGTTATGGTGGCAGCAGCAGCGGTGCCTACGACATTGGTCAGCCCGGGTACAACGAATCTGCTGGTGGTGGCAGGGGCTGGGGAGGACTCTTGAAGAGTGTTACAAAAACAGCAGCAACACTCGGCAAGAAGGGACTAAAAGCCGCACAAGTGAGTGGTGCGCTCAAGTTGATATTGGCTGAGTGTTGGCTGGATAGTAATTTCGTCAATGGTTGATCTGCTGCTGCCGCAGACTTGGCATGTGCTGTTGTTGCTGCCCAGCTCATGGCTGCCTGATGATTGAGATATGTGTACTGCGTCATGAACACTCCCAACGTGTCCTCAATGCCTTCCCCCTTCCTCCTTGTGTCATGTGATGTGTCATATGTCATATGTGTCGTGTGATGTGTCATGTGTGATGTGCCATGTTCAGGCTGGCCTAGCTCAGTTGGAGTCGGCAATTGAGAACCTTGACAGACCAGCAGGCAGCCTGAGCAGGACGTACAGCGGCAGTGGTGGTGGTGGGCCTAAAGATGATGGAGATTATGACCTACCAGCAGAGCGTGTGCTGTCCATGGCCATACACATCAGTGAACTGCCCAGCAGCAGGCAGGAGGAGGCACTGGCCAGGCTGCCAAGGCCTGTGCGGCAAAGAGTCATGGCGCTCCTGCGTGAACAAGCGGTCATAGAGGGGGAGGAGCAGCTGCAGCAGCAGCACCCACCGCCACCAGCAGCTAGGGGCTCTGAAACAGGGCCAAAACAAGCAGCAGTCAGGAGTGCCAATGTGATCCAGACAAGAGAATTTGACCTGAGCGAGCATGAAGCAGCGGCAACTGCGGCAGCAGCAGCAGGAGGTGTCGAGTCAGCCCCAGCTTCAGCTGGCACCTCAACACCCGCACCACCTACATCGGTGGCAGCAGCAGCAGCTGTGCAGCCACCAGTGGCTTCGGCAGCAATGCCAGCAGCAGCACCTGCAGTTCCACAGCTCCAGGAAGATGATCTGCTGGGCATGACTGCAGCTTCACCACCAGCAGCAGCAGCAACGGCAGCAACACCTCCTGCAGCATCTGCAAAGGTGGCCAGTGTGGCTGACATAGATGATTTCTTTTCAGGTGGTTCTCCAGCAGCTAGTACCACCAGGGCTTCTCCAGCAGCAGCAGTACTCAGGCCTCGATCAGCAGGGCCAACAGGTGGTGGTGGCGGCAGCAGCAGTTTAAGTCGTGTGCTGAGTGGCTCAGATGGACAGCTAGCAGACCTGCTCGGGGGCGGGGGCAGCACTTCTGCTACTGCTGCTGCTGGACCAGCCAAAAGCAGCAGCATGATTCATCTAGGTGGCCTGGAAACCTTGGACATTGATGTTGGGGCTAATGGGTGAGTGCAGCAGCCGATTATGAATCTGATTTCTTTCGCATCGCTCACAGCATGTGCTGAGAAGTTGGATGGATGTACCTGTCAAATGCAGGTATCAGGTGGTACGGTAGACAGCACCTTGAAGAAACCACCTCGAGCGTGTGTCTCATGCAATGCATGTCCAACCAACCTTCAAGTACACATCTCATAGATTACAAGCTGCCAGTGGTGTGCAGGCACCGCCAATGTTGGCCAGTGTGTAGTTACCTCTTCATTCATTCTTCTCCAGGCTTCTGGAGACTGATCATGTGGCCTGTGCATGTTGCTGCAGTGACCTGTATGCGGATGCTGCCGCCGCTGATGGCAGTGAGCCTGAGTTCAGGCGTCAGCTGCGGGCTGCTCGTGAGGCTGAGAAGCACGCCAAGATGAAGGCGGCCCTGGCGGAGAAGCAGGCAAAGGAGGCAGCAGAGCAGCAGCGGCGACAGGAGCAGCAGGCACACAAGCAGGCACACAAAGACCGTATAGAAGCATGGAGAAACAAGAACAAGGTATGGCCTACGCAGTTTTCATTATTGGTGGTGGGAGTACAGGCTTGTTCTTGACAGTTGTGGTGTCAGTTTCTTCCCTGTGCATGGCATTGGCATGGTCAGGGGCATTATTGAAGCTGCACCCTTCTCTGAAAACTGCTGAAGGCAACAGGGCCAGTAGGTCATGTATGGCTTAGTTTCAAGAATGATGTAGTGCATTAACTCCTTGTTGATTGACTCCAACATTCCCTGCATGTGGCCCTGCAGGGTAATGTTCGTGGGTTGCTGGGCAGTCTGCAGACTGTATTGTGGGAGGACAGCGGCTGGAAGACGATTGGCATGGCAGACCTGCTGGAACCAGCACAGGTGGGGCAGCAAAAACAGAGCTTAAGGGTGGACTTGCATGCTGACAGCAGCAGCAACAGCAGCGGTGATGGTTACTGTGTGGCAACAACAGCACTCGTGTCGCGGGACCGATTTACAGCATGTCCACATCAGCCTTGGGCAGGAGCACAGCAGACTGTGTATTCATCATATTGCAGGGACTCACCAACTGCCGGGGGGAGTCGTGAATGTGTCTCAGCATGATGCCCACTTGAGACAAACAGTGGTTGACTAGTTCCCATGCTCCCACCATCAGTGTTGGTACGTGCAGCTGAATATGATGCTCTTGTTCCTGCAGGTGCGCAAGGCCTGGATGAAGGCCAATTTGCTGGTTCATCCTGACAAGGTCCGGCAGCGGAGCGGCAGTGATGAGCAGGTGGCCATTGCTGACATGATCTTTGATGCGCTCAAGGAGGCATGGGGCCAGTTCAAGGGATAGTTACAGTCAGCTCAGCTCAGCTCAGCTCAGCTCAGCTCAAGTTGCTGCAGGCGCAAGTTGTTTGTGCACGCGCCAGCTAGGTTGTGCGGACGCCAAGTTCCTAGCAGTCACTCCTGGCTGTCTGGCAGACAGACACTATTTGAATGGAAGGTTTGCCGCAGTGCCGCATGTGGGGTCTGCATGTGTTGGGATTATGCTGTAGTCCTGCCCATATGTGAGCGACATGGCTGAGCAAAGTGTGAGTTTTCGAGTCCCTTTTGCATGGCTTTTGCTTGCACTGCTGTTACTGCATTGCCCGATCCGATATGGCTATTGCAGGTAATGCAGGTACTGTTGCAGGCTGGGCTCAGTGCAGATCTTCCTTGCGTTGCTGCTGGCACCACTTTGCGTGTTGTGAACACAATAGGGCATCATCAACCCTGACAGCCGCCCGCCTCGCATGTCACCTCAGTTGCCAGCTCATCCAATGTTGCATGGGCTCGATCTCTTGCCAGCTGGCAGCAGGCTGGCAGTGTTGTTTATGTTGTTTGGTATGTTCAAGCGCCAGATATTTCCGCGGCAGGAACGCAGTAAACATAGTACCTGCTGACGATGTGATACCCTCTAGCCGAAGCATAGCATGCTGTTGTGTGAAAGTGTGTTGGAAGGCGGGGTACCGGGTTGGTAGCTGCCAGTGCTGTCTGAACATCAGGTGTCTAAAACACGCAATGCGGTGTGCAAGGACAGGTGCAAGATGCAACAGCTTACGCGTCCACTTAGCCTAGTTCTGCTGACTACTGACTACGTTGACTGCATGATCTTCGGTGCACGTGAGAACTGTCTGTGCGCCTTCCTTTGGATTATTGAGGCGTTTGTCACAACTGACATTGTTGTAAAGAGAAAAAGCTGTACGTTTACCTGTTGTTACGTGCTTGAGGGCTGCTTGAACTTTGGTACGCATCATGCACAGGCACTTGGCAAGGACTGCATGGAGTTTGCAGCAGGCACAGAGTACACTTGCAACAAGCGCCCACACAGGCGTATCCTGCATCTCCAGTGCCAATTTTATGCTTTATCATGCACTGTCATCGTTGCTAGGCAGTCATCAGCTCCCTGGGTGGTGCAGTGGACTCCTGGAGCCTCTTCAACAACCTGATCAATCGACTGCATTGATCTATTCCCTTGCTGGGCTCAGTAAGCCAACATGCGTCCTTGAATGGTGCCATGCTCAACGCTTCTATAGTATTAGCTCTCAAGAACACACCCACAAAGCGGCAGAAACACGCCAGAGTGAACGGACAGATGGCAGTGAAACCCCCAGCAACAAGCAACAGAGCCCTTCATTGAGAGAGACTGATGCGTCTTCAAAATCACAGACCGGACCTGCAAGCGATAGTAGTGATGACTCTACAGACAGGCCTGCACCGGATACAGTGAGTGACCATGAAGCCAGCAAAACTAATAGCAGCAGTTCAGCTGACAGAGGACGCCACAGCCACAACACTAGCAGCAGTGGCAGCCACCAACAGCAGTCCGAAAGCGATGAAGATGACGGAGACGTCACAGACTTGCTGGTGGAGTGGCGATTGCGCACATCAGAGTGGTATGGTGGTGGGCTGAATCATGTCATCAACAGTCATCTGCAGATGCCCCAGATGAGCTCTTGGTCATCACTATACCCCGGAACATCACCTCTGGGCTTCTTAGCCAGGTTCTTGTTCCCTAAGGTGAGCAGCAGACAGAGGTGGTGACGAGATGCACTGCCGCTGTTGAGCAGTGCAGGGCAAGAGTTCACAATCAGTGAGTTGTTAAGTTCCGAATTGCTGCTGAAATGTCTTAGAGGCCTAGATTATGTCTTGCAAGCATCTGCAGTGCTATTTGAGCTTGTTTTCCAATCATCATCCCCCTTGACATCCAGTGTGTACCCTGCTTCTGCACACTGTCAAGCAGATTGCAACATGAATGTGGAGCTTGCTACCAGCACCAAATCAGGCTGTTGCTCATGCATGCACAATAATAGAGCAACATGCACCTTCTTATGCTGTATGTTTGCAGGGTTCAAGCCTCCTTACCCGCATACTCAAGTGGCAGTTTCGAGGCAGCCGGCAGATAGTCATCCCTTTGCTTAAAGTAGCGCATGAAGAGCTGAATTCATCAGTCTGTATTGAGGACTTCAAGGAACACCTTGGGATGGCCATAGGTACTGTGCTTGAGTTGTATGCCCAGGCAGACTGGCAGGCGCTGAAACCCATGGTGTCATTTGGCCTGCTTGAATCAATGCAAGCTGCCCATGATGCCCAGTCAGAGACGGCAGATGCCTTGGGGACAGCAGGAACCAAGGTTGAGGACGTCCGGGTTGATATACACCAGTTGGATGTGGTATGCGCACACGCCATCTCCAGAGCACAGCTGGCTGCCATTGATCAGGACCGGTCCAAAGCGCGTCTCCTGGACAGCACCAGCACCAGTGGCAATGGTGGCAGTACTAGCAGCAATGAGACAAATGCGATGTGGGACGTGGTGCATGTGTATGTGGAATGCCAGTGCCACACAACCATGAGGACGCCCGATGGCGTGGAGAGGATCTCGCAGCCTAAGAGTGGCCACTGGGTCTTTTGCCGCGGCCCAGTGCATTTTGACAAAGTGGTGTCGGCAGAAGCAGATCTGCCTTGGTTTGTACTGGCATGGCTCTGAGTGTCAACAGGCAGCAAGCCATACACCTAATGCCATCATTGCATGATGTACTGTATGTGATGGTCATTTTATTGTGCTCCAGGTGTATCTGGCTTCACTGCTAGCAGCACTCCAGTGCTAGAAGCTCCATTTCATATTCAGGATGCCACACATGCAACCTACCACCGTGGTTAGTAGTCGCAGATGAACCCTACCACTCATTAAGAGGTGTCTGTGTCTGTTGTTCTGTGTCTATCAGATTGTATCTTTATCAAGAGGTGGCTAGAGGTGTCCACACAGTTCAAGTGAGGACATACATCACCTCATAGCATGCTCGCCAAGCACGGTGGCAACATGGTATGGTGTGCGCAATGCATCATACTTCAGACCGGCTGTGCAGCCAGCAATTGCAAACGCCACCTAGTCTTGGAGGTTCTTCCAGCTGCTGTACCATCGGCACGACACTGCCAGCCTGGCGCCATGCCGGCATGGTGTTGTTGCGTGATCTTTTCACTGCCAGTGACTGACAAGTAAATATTACAGACAGCCCTCAGCAGCATTTCCAGCAAGCTTGCACCATAAGGGGCCACTCTTGGCACAGTGAAGAACATAACGATGCCAGCCGTGGTGCAGGGCCTGGGCAATGTGTTGACAGCAGGTAAGGGGACTGTGTATCTGTGCCCTCAGGCTGTTAACTACTGATGCACTACTAAGCATGTGCTGGAGTGGTGACCGCTGCACCGGTGGTGTTTACTGTGGATAGAATGAGTTGAAGCACCGCTCAACGTCAGTGATAGATGCCACGCATGGTATGCTATACAGGTCCGTTCATGGATGGCCATGCCCATGGTACTCTCATTGACGAACATGTTGATAGTACTTTACCACTTCCACTTCCTGTGCAACCTGTGCAAAAGATGGTCCAGCAATCACATGCCACTCAACAGCAGCTGTATCGCAGCACGACAGATTTGAAGTATTTATTATGTTAACATGCGTTTCAACATTGAAACGCACAAATGCACACTCTAACACTCTTTGGCACACAATCCGAGACAGCAGCCAGATCTCCAAGGCAGCGGCCAGGATCAGATACAAGTTGCCATAGTACAGCAACAAGCACGGACAGGGTCCAAGCTCCTTAATGTTTGATGATAACAAGATGTCACTGCATGTAGCAAGAGGGCTGCGCATGGACACTGCCTTGTGGATGAACACCCAACACCACACAGCCAATCAAACTTGTGGCAGATAAAGCAAGCAGCAAGCTCCACAAACCAGACAGTTCAGGTCAGACTGCTGCAGAAAATAGCCCATATAATGCGTAGTTAAAATTGTCAGTGGCAGCTAGTGACATGTCAAACAATCGTTGAGTAATCATACAGCACTCACATGGCCTTGTGTGTGACGCTGCTTGAGTACGGATACATGCACATGCTGTGTATGGCATGCAGCACTCTCCACACCCCAGTTGTACACTGTTGTAGATAACGGCAAACAGGAGACACAGGCAACACGTTGGTGACCTGCAGACGGTGGCACAGCAGATAGCTGAGACAACGACAAGAGCTGCCAGCCATTAATGGCATGAGTTGCTCCACACCCCATGCAAACATGACCCGCTGGCACATGCAATGAAGGGGAGTGCTGGTGCTCCAGTGAACAATAGCACCAGAGTAAGACAGTACCAGTTCTGCTGCATAAGGCGGCAGCACGCCAGGGCGTTGTCCTCATCAGGATTGACCACATGATGCTACCATGTACAACCGTTGGCCACAGTACACTTCCTTTCACCACACAAGGAGAAATAACTCCCAAATCCAGGACGCGACCAAGCCACACCAAGCCGTATGTAAACTAAGGCAAATAGACAGAACATAAACACTGCACCAGCTACTCAGCAGTAAGCCAAGCTTTGCAGCATGGCATGCAACATGCCTGCTTAGCAAGCAGCTGCAATAGTGGGCTGCTTGCACTGTAGTACACTTCATATGATACGTGTACACTTTTGTACAGCCTGGAGCAGAGGCCTGCATGTCATGCACCACAGCAAAACACGTGACAAGTTGCAGGCGCACGGTACCCTGAACATTAAGCAACTGCACAATGCTATCAGCATCAGCACAACACCGTGCATTGTTGCCGGCTGTAAGCCAATGAACAACACCCTCAACCTTGAGCCCTGCTTCTACTAATGCCATCTCATGCTTACCATCAGCATATCCTCCGCAACAACGCCCCTGTACAGTAACAGTAGATCACTCAGAAATGATGCTTTGCAACTCTCTGTGACAACCGCCATAACCCAAAAGAAAGACAGGCAACCATGCAGATCACCACAAAAAGCATGCCCTACAGTGGTACCCCAGCCAAGCAGGCACCAGCTATGACTACTCGAACAGGGACTGCCAGTCAAGGCTCGCAGCAAGCTCTGTGGCTGTAGCAAAGGCAAGCAACCACCACGCACTAAACTATAGAGCTCAAAACTCATGCCTATCCTGCAACCAACCCCTTATGTCCCAATCAAGAAAAGCATACCACCAACTGCACAAGCGCCATCAGAGTCAAGAGAAACTGATGTCCGTTGCTCCTGTGAGCCAAGCAACCAGACAACAATTCTTCTACTAATAGGCAGGCAAGCCCAGGCTCAGACAGCTGCTGAAGGTCTGCAGTCAAGCATGTAACTGTTTACAGAAATGCTCACCAGCACACCACATAGCTTGCACTGCTGATGCTACCCATTGAAGTGAACACCTGCAACTACACCAGTCACTGGCAGCCTGACAGGCTGCTATACAGTGTATGGCGTACCCTGACAAACAACAAACACTGCTGCATACATGTACAGCTGCAAACCGCTGGTGCAGCCAAACGACCCACTGTACATCACACCCAAAACCCCCTGCTCCTGTATGCTGGTTACCTACACTTTGCCATTTATCTTCTGCAGGATTCGTTTGCCATGTGGAGTGCCTCTTAGACTGGGCAGGAACGGTTTGATGGCATCTACAAGATCCTGATGCAAAGCACCGCTGCTCACAGCCAGGGCACTTTGTACCACGTAGTTTCCGTAACTGTCTTGCAGCAGGCGGGGTAACAGTGATGTTGCAACCAGTTCCCTGATAATGACCTGGCGTTCAGGGTCCAACCCCCCCAGCTTGAGGCACTTCTCAACCACATTACTGCTGAACTTCTGCATGCTGAGCTCTGCATAGTGGCCCACCAGGTGCTCCATGACTGCACGGCTGCTTTCTGTCTGGCCAAGCTCCAAGACATACTGTACTACGTAATTGCCAAATGCGTCCTGCAAAGCCAGGCACCAGAACAGGTCTCAACCGGGTCAGACAGCAGTGCTCGGGCAGGACAGGAGCTGATGCACTGCAGACAGGTTGTCCTCTTTAGTGGTAGCAAGAAGACCTGCTGGCGCAGCATTGCAACACCATACAGTACAACTTGCCCATGGCTGTGAAGCTTGTGTTGCTGCATAAGTGCCTGATGCCAATCGTCCCAACCTTCAAACAGATCCACAATTCCTGGCTTACCTGGCTCAGCTGCAAAGAGTGCTTTGCCACCTCCTGCACAAGGTCGTGCTTCTGCTTGGGAGTGGCAAAGTCAATACAGCGCTGCAAGACGCAGCAGCCATGCCTGTGTGTGGCGATCTCCACACAATGGCTCTCTGCAGCATCATACACAAACTGACTGTCATCTGGCCCCAACCGCTGCAGGCACCGCTGCACGACATGGTTCCCATTCAAGTCTTTGATGAGGGACACCACGCCTGGGCCCAATGCGCTGATGACCAGCGCACGCTGCTCACGGCTGGTGAGGGTCTCAATGAGCTTCTGCACTGCGCGAGTGCCGTGTGTGTTGAGTGCCACCTCAATGATCTGGCCCTTCTCACAGACGCGCTTCAACACATCCAGACGTTGCTCCTCACTGCAAGTACAGCAGAGGCGCAAGATCAGCTACAGCAGCATTGAGGGTGTTGGTCTGGAAACCATACACTTGAAAAGACAGTGGTGTGCTCCAGGCAGGCGCAGGAAAAGCAGCAGCAATGCTCACAACCTACAAGCTGCGGACAAGATTATCATTTGCTAAGCTTGCCTACTGTGCTCAGCACACACAGCCCTACCTGCATCTGTCCAGCAGCTTCTGCACCAGATAGTTGCCAAACGGATCCATCATGAGCTCAGTGGCATGTTCTAACAGCTCAGTAAACACTGTAGCAATGGCACTGGCACCACCCTCATCAAACTTGCGCTGCAGGAACCTGCAGACAGAGATATGCATGACACGCTCAGGCAACCAGCTGGTGCGCTAGGCAGCAGATGTAACGAACATCAGAGCAAGTTGCAGGCTGAGCAATGCTTCAGCAATAAACGGCTTGCTACCTGCTCTTAGGTCCTGGCAGCATGGAGGTGAAGCAGGTTGTGCTGATTGTGGATATCTTGGCCAAAGTGGTGGATGCACAGCAAGCAACATATTTGCAACAGCATGCAAGAGAAACTTCTCTGGAACTGCACTCCATTTCACATGCAGCTGCCGTGGCAGCTCAAGTAGCTCCCCCACCTGCAGCCGTTTTGGTCTTGGGCAATGCTCATCAGCTGTCCTGCCACGTCTTCTAAATTCTGGAACCTAGCACTGAACTGTGCGATGCCCTCATCATGATTAGTGCTGTCTTTCTCCCTCTCACGACGCCCTGCAGCACTCCTGCCATCACTCCTACTGTCTTTCCCGCCCTTACCCCGCTGCTTGTTATCACCACGTAAACCATCATCCCGATCAAACCCATGTAAGTCCCCTCTGGGAGCAGCACTAGGCACACTGGGGCCCAGATGCATACGGCCTGCATTGGCAGCCGCAGCTGCTGCAGCTGCCGCTGCCGCTGCTGCCGCTGCAGCAGCTGCAGGATTACCTGGGAAATTGTATGGCCCTGGCATGCTGGCTAGTTGCTGTTGCATTGCTGCTGCGATCATCTGCTGTTGAAAATTTGGCACTGCAGGGGGTGCATATGCCCCCAATGCCGCTGCTTGTGCTGCTTGCAGCGCCGCCAGCTGAGGGTTGATACCAGGTGTCATTGCCACATTGGGCTGCGACATCAAGGCTGCTTGATATGCTGCGGTATAGGCTGCCATATATTCTGGCGATTGCGTTATGTTGCCGCCCAACAAGGGGTTCATGCCTGCTGCTGCCAACTGCTGCTGTTGCTGCAAGGCTGCTGCTGCCGCCGCCGCTGCTGCTGCTGATGGTGGAGGGCTGGCACCTGTGATCCCGTTTATTCCTAGGCCAGGGTGCTGCAGCTGAGGTGGTGGGGTGTGTGCTGCCTGGCCGCTGAGGGCTGGATGCAGTCCTGCAGGACTGGGGCCGCCCAAGGCGTGCAAAGCAGCTGCAGCATACATGAAATACGGAAGAGAAAACGAGCCTGAATTGGTGAAGCATGCTTAGATGCAGACTGCATCAGCGCACTGCCTCCATGCCACAGCGACTTACAACCTTGTCGGTCATCTACTGGCATTAAAACGGCTGAACCTGGTGGCTCTGCTGGCTGGTATAGAAGGAAGAAAGCGGCGCACATGTTGCAGGTATCAAGAGCTGATCCTCACCGCTGCATTGATAAGATGTTTCTGAGTGGTAGAGCTGACGGCGAGAATCGCAGCTAGAAAAAAACACTGGAGCATGCGCCTGCACAGACTGTACTGCAGCGCCACTCACCTTCAAAGGGGGTTCCAGGCTTGCTGCCAAGCTGTGCGAGTGCGGCCAATTCACCATTGCCCAGCCTTGGAGCTGGTGAGCTGCCACTGACAGCTGCAATATCAGCACATCCAACACAAACAGTCATGCGCAGCACTTGCCAGCAAGCGAGTGACACGTGGGCAATGGTTTGTGCCAATCTTGACAGGACTTTGAAGGATAGACGTGCTCGGCAACATCATAATTGACGCCTGATACCTGCCGCTGATGTATGAACTCAATGCGATGATGGCCCGCTGGTTTGATGGACCGCTGCAGTCAATTCCACGGGAGCATACATTAGCAGCAGCTGCAACCTTGAGCTGCCAGCATCAGGCCACTTACACAGTTGATGAAATGCCTGCACCAGGCCATTGTTGGGTCCTTGCTCCTGGATAACTTCAAGGCCTGCATGTGCCAATTGTTCCTATGAGCAACAGGGATGTGGCTGCTGCAGGCCGTACCAACAGCAGACACCTCACCTCCTGGAGTGAGGGCGTTCATCAAGAGTGCTGATTGCGATGGAGGCGGCGTTGCTGAGCTCAGCATTCCCTGCTGATGTGCAAGCATTTGCTGTTTCTGCTGCAGCAGCCCTAGCTCGCTGTACAGGGTCCTTCCTTCGACCGGCGGTGGAAGCTTGCGCTGGCCTGAGTAGGCCTCATAGAAGCGTGCATAGTCCTCGTCAAAACGTATATCTGCGTGTTCCATGCCTGTCCATGCTCTGCTTGTATTGGCAGCATCAGCATTGCTCTGCGAAGAAGAAAAATTGTCACCGGGGAGGCTCCTCCTGTGTCACGTCAGGCTCTGTGCTGCTACTCACCGGGTTCCAGCGATCCTGCAAGTGAGGAGGTGCTGAAGTAGCCCTAGGCACGTCTTCTAACAATTTGCTGATATCCTTGTCAATCCCAGTCCAGTTGGGCGAAGTGCTGAGGGCATCATGCGGCCCACCAGCTGTCGCTACGCCAAACATTGCAAGATGATACTATCAAAGTTTTTCTACCAATACAAAGAGCAAACAAAAGAAACTGTGCCGCCTAGATGGCTGGCTGCTTTCAATGTACCATGAAACCAACTACGAATAGAAGCATGTATAACCTTGTACAACGTGATGAATTGTCCTGCTGTCCATAGGGCGAGTGTCGGGGATGCTGCCATTTAAAGTAACTTTCTGCAGAGGCAGGGCTTTTGGCGCAGTCTACCTCGGGCCACAGCAGAAGAGTGGCGCGGCATGCAGAAGTGTCGTTTAGAACTTATCATGTGTGCTGTCTTGCATGGTCTTGTCGCAGATTGCAGCTGATGCTAGCGCGTCCACGACCCTGAATGTACAGTCTCTAGTGTCGCGATGGACGTGTTATACAGGGCTCCTACTCCTGTATACGCATACATTGTAGCATCTAATGATGTATGAGGCATTCCGCAGTGTAAAAATATCAGCAGCGGCTTCGCCGTCGCCGTATACCAGACTTCACGCTGGTTACTGTGCTGAGGGCAGCGGGGAGCTGTTGCTTCTATAAAAAGCTCATTAGGTATACATACTAAGCTTAGTACATACCTCATCAGGTACATATGCTTCATTATTCTCCAATTACAATCAGGTAACACACCCCGCACCAGTCATTGCATGCTGGGGAGGAAAGGAAGAAAAGTTACCCTTTCCCACCGCAAGGGCCTTGGTATTGGTACTTGGTGGACCATCCGCACAGACACACCAAGACTCTACGAGGGGACTGCCTTCAAGGCACAAGATTCACTCGGTGGACTGGCATCCCCTGCCCTGCGCCTCAGGCTGACAGAGCGTGCCAACGAGATGATGAGCACCTCGCCAGTGGTGAATCTTCCAGAAGCACTTTCCGCCTACTATTTTGCTGAAGAGCCTTTGCTGAAATCTAGTAACCTCTGATCAGTAGCAGCCACCATAGAACATCTTGACAGCAAATCCAGCACGCTGTGTGGAACAGCAGTTGCTTGTGCAGATGATTCCATCCTTAAAGCCTTCAACTGAGTGCTGCATACTAGCTACTGGCAGTCTCTGCTTTACACAGTTGTCTTTGCCAGTATAAGCTCACTACAACGAGTGCATAACCTGATGAACAACAGATGCACACTGCTGAGCAGCAGCTACTTGGGTCAGGTAAAAGAAATTGAGCCATGCAGCAAGTTGAAATGCTATGGCAAATGCGCTTCCCAGTAGCAGCTTCCCATCATACAAACATGAGTAATGGGCCAGATTATGGAGAAGCAACAATCCATGGAGCACCCCAACCCTGTTCATACCAGTCGTGTTCAAGTACTGGTGACTCGTCAAGGACAGTTGCAGACTTGAACTAGTCCAGCTCAAGCGCGGTCTTCGCTGCTGCCTTGATCAGTTGCTGCAAAAGGAACTGTGGTACTGGTTGTAGTGATACTCCCAGTTGCAGGATCAACAGTAGTGGTTGTGATTGTATTGGTGGTGGGGTCGAAGCTGGTAGCTGTGCGGGCATCTCCTGAAGGGTCTCCAGCAACACCAGTGGTGACGGTGCCATCAGGATCAACAACAGCGCTCTGCAACATGCTGGTGCTTGACCCCTGCACCACTGGTTCACCAGTTGCACTTGCCAGGGCTCCTGGCTGGCCCATGCTTGCCATCATGCCCTGCATGCAGCGCAGCCACAACGTCTGTGATTGTACAGCTACGGTAGCGATTTGCTGACAACGTGCTTGTGACGTGACGTCAAGTCGACAGGGATCAACAGAGGTTTATAAGCAGTCAACTGCCACAGGTGAAGTGTCACTACCGTAGTCACTGGCTACAGTAGCCAGTTGCTGTTTGTCTGCTGGCTGTCTTGCATGCATGCTGCACTCCACTGGCATTGAACGAATGCAATGACTGCTGTTGGGGGAGTGGGAGCTAATGAACTGCCTCTGGCTGCAGCATGCTAGTACTCTGATCCATCATGATGATCATCCCGGCACTGCCAGGGTTATCAGATGATCAACCTGTTCAATCATAGCCTATGATTGGGGGATATGCCACGACGTCGTCTGTGGGTCGACTCACAGCCTTGGCTGTAATTTACTTCATGCACATGGCAGCTGTTTGGTACACTGTACTGCCCCAAGTCTTATACTGCACATTGAATGGCAGGTGACAGCTACGATGTGCCAGGTTCTTGAGCAACCCAATGGGCATGACATCATGTCGGCAGGCTGCAGCAGCACGACGGCTGTGGTGGCACAGTGTGACATAGTTACAGTGGCAGTGCCACTGTTTGCATGACAGCAATAGCTATTCACAAAAACTTCTCGCCCACCTGCACTATCCTTGAAGTGCTCTGAAGAAGGTCAGTTGCTTTTGGTGCTGCTGGAGCATCATGTTCAATCAAAGCTCCTTTGTTGGTTGCCTGCAGTGCCTGACCTTCTGCTGGTGTGTCTGGCTCCTCAATGTATGGGCTATCTGGCCCACTTGACACAGTATCTATTTTGTCAGACATCGTTTCAAACCGGTGTAAACGGTTCACTCAACGAGGAGCTCGTTAACAGGCTCTTTGATTGAAAATCTGTTGGTAGTGCAACCAAGGCGTATTGTAGGCTGTCGAGATGCAAAACTGAGCTGTTGTAGCATATAATTTGCCGTCTCGGCTGGCTATCAGCAGATTGCGAGCTGACTGTGGCAGTATGACTAATCGCTAGTCAATGCGGGGTCAGGCTGTACTGCTTCTGTAGATGCCCGGCGTAAAGCTTAAAAAGTATCCGCATATATACCCACAATACGGACACGCACACAAGGCGGATGCCAGCTGTCGCGGAGTGTCAAGTTCGTAGCTGTCGAAAGCGATATCACTATTATGACATTACGCGATACACCTGATCAATTAGCAAGCTGAACAAGGAGAAATCCATTGTATATCCGTTTCCACGTTATGTTTGATGCAGCCAGCCGCATCACTGGTCCTGAGTACAGCTTGGAGTCACATGCTGATATATCAGCTGCTATATAGCAACCAGCAATGGTCCAGCAGAATCCTGCTATTCTATTGCTTCGGTGTTGCCATATGCTGAAGTACAAATGAAAGCGCTTGTTTAGTCTCTTTGTCCACTGTTATGAGCTGGCTGCGGAGCAAATTCCATGGACACTTTGGTATTGTGGCAACCAAAACACATGTAGTGTTTGCTGAGAGATCGGCCTTATGCTTGCCGGCCGCAAACCTTGTGGCTTCTCTTCCTGCTGTGGCTCACACGTTACTACAGATTGCTGTAGTTGCTGCCGCAGCTACAATAGCTGCTGTACTTGCAAGTAGCTACAATTGCTGCTGCATTGCCACTGTGGTAAATTTATACTGTTGCTGCTGCTGCTGCACAACAGTGCCTGCCATGCAAAGGGGAATATGGGAGCAATGTAATTCTGTCAACAGCAAAGTCGCTAACAAAGAACAAAGCAATAAAGCACCCACTCAAATGTGTAAGGATTCTTTTCTCTTGTTATTTCCAACTTATGCAGTAGATAGTCTTGCCCAAGTGTTCCAATTGCCGTCACCAATTACTGTCGCTCAGCGATGTGAAAAAACAGCAAGCATATGTGGCGCATACCCTGTCGCTCCTGCTGCTTGTTGCTGCTGCTGCTCCACATGCACTGCTGCTGCTGCTCCATATGCCCCTTCGACGAGACAGCATCTCAACATTTCTGCACGTGCAATGAGGGCATCTCAACATTTCTGCTTATGATTACAATGTGATTAGCATCCGCCATCATGGACCTCATGCAGAAAATGCTGCAAACAACATTCATGACAGAGTGTCCTGAGTCTACTGCACTCAAACACTGTTCATGGCACGATCATGCCATGAATTATGGCATAAAAGATGCATCTTTGATCCATATGGGCAGGTAAAGCCTAAATGAGTCGGATAGTCGATTGACCCACGACAGTAGTAGTAAATGACTCAAATACTTTGACCGCGGACTATCTTACTCAATCAAGAAAAGGAGGAAGTTACCCTTTCCGGCCGCAAGGCCCTTGGGAGAAGTACTTGGTGGCTCAGACTCACTCAATCAAGTGAGTGGCACATACTACTTACGCATGCTTCCAACAGTCTCATAAATGTATCTTCAAGATACATGAGTCATGTAGAGCAGTTGCAGCCTACGAAATCGTCTTGGAATTTCAATACTCGCCAGCAGGCAGTTCCCTCTGGGCCGGTGCTTGGGCTGAGAACAAAGATAATCTTAGATCTTATATCATCTTACAGGCATGACGGTGATATAAGAAGACAGATAGGCATACACCTTGTTTGCAGCAAGGCAACGTGATCTGTGCCATATGTGTTTGGTCAATCACCCACCACCAAGCAAAGTCCAGCGTTGCACGTGCTTGCGAGGCATAGAACAGTGAGATGGGGTCCAGGCTTGCGTTGTCTTGCGTCTTCTGGATAGTGTGCACGTGGCAGTGCAGATCCCATACCTCCATTGACATGATGCCAGGAACCCTGGGCGAATGGACACCCCTGCTGGAGGCGCTGGTGACTGGAAGCGCTGAAGCAAACTAAAGTAATGCTTGGTCTTGGACGTCGGTGGCAGCTGGATGGCAGCCAGGACAGCCCAGGCAGGCACACAGGGTGGCGCCCACGGGGTTGAACGCATTTAAGCGCATTTGTTATCGCATTTCAAATTGCTGCATGGCTCGAAGTCTTGTATTAGTGCAAGCTAAGTTGGTAACTTAGCCCCTTACTGTGTTCCCATGCATGGCATATGCCATGGCTTCGGGACCAGGTCTTGCGGCCACCACGGAGGCAGTGTCTTAGTGAGATCATTCTCAGGATGATCAGTACCAGGCTGGTCATGCCATCACTAGATGCAGATGTCACTGATTGCAAAACCCAACATGATACATCAGACGTGCAGATCTTACCTACTAGGCTTAAAGAGAATGTGGCTCTTGACTGATCGCTGAGCGACTGACTGGTTGTCAGTGTGGGGTCAGGCTGTACTGCTTCTGTACATGCCCTGCATTGCAAGCTCATGCCTGTCGAAGGGTCGTACTGCTTGCGATACACCTGATCAATTAGCAAGCTGATTAAGTTAAACAAGAAACAACTAGGAGGTTGTTAAATGTTGCTTAGGTGATGTTGGATGCAGACAGCCCACCACTGGTCCTGAGGCTTTCCAACGTCCAGGTTGAAGTCCGAGACTGCAACGAAAATGCGGTACATCCCGATGCCATAGAAATCTTTGATGTGGCAGGGTGCACAGAATTTAAAGTCGCAGCCTCAACCCAACCTAACGAACCGCGGCCGTTGGCAAGCAAGAAGTTGAATTGTCCCCAGCAGAAAGAAGATTTTGGGTTTGTTGACAAGCTGTGACTGCTTGCCGTATGCCATTTTTCAATTTCCTTACCGCGCCTGGGTGCTCACACGGCTCCACGGTTAGCCTCTGTGTATATAAGTATTGAATATCACCTGTATAATAGCCACCATAATGGACGCTGACTATGACCCCATGGACTATGAAGAACAAAATGCCGATCAGCCCGAAGGGGACGATGACAGCGATGAGCTGATTAACGAGCAAGCAGACGATGATGAAGACCAAGATGAAGCTGATGAATCTAAAGAAACAGAGGAAGAAGAGGTGCTGTCAGGTTTCGAGCTGGTTCAGTTGTGGGCACCAGTCGATGGCTGTTGTTACTATGCTCTCTTGAGCTGCGCAGGATGAGGCCACCGTGGCCGAAGTTGCAAAAGCAGAGAAGGAAAGGCTCAAGCAGCAGCAGGTGCAGAAAAAGCAGTTGGTTGAGAAGATGAGGGCAGAGCAGAATGCACTTGCTGAACAGGGAGAGGTGGGTTGAGCTCATGCGACGAAGGAGGACCTCGACATCATACGTGTCTCCACCAACACTTTGCATCCCTGCAGGCCGCCAGGACGCAGAATAGGCTGCAGTTCCTATTGCGACAGGCGGAAATCTTCCAGCACTTTGCACCTCCAGAAGCTGTGCAGAAGGCCAAAAAGTGGGTAAAGCCAGCGTCCAACACACGAGGCTGTATTGAAAGTTTGCATGCATGAGTGCGCTGCATATGCTAGGCTGCACTTGCAATGACTGCAAGCAGCTGTCATAATATGGCGTGGGCTTGAAGAATCGCTTCATCCACATTGGGCATGATGCCGCCCTGCAGGGGACGTGGTCGTGGTCGTCATGCACGCGATGAGGACGATGAGGATGCTGAGCTGTTGCGTGATGAAGAGGGAGAGGGGGCAGCAGTGCACAGGCTACAGGTTCAGCCCAGCATTCTTACAGGTGGCACATTGAGGGAGTACCAGCTGCAGGGCCTCAACTGGCTCATCCATTTATATGATAATGGTATCAATGGCATCTTGGCAGATGAGATGGTAAGCAGCAGCTTCCTCGACAGCAGTGGCACATGCAGGATCACATCATGTGCAGACAGCCGCTGGGGAGCAGGGTATATCCAACAGCACGGGCATGCAGCAGCATTCAGTGCTTCACAGGACCGAGCAAGAAGAGCATGCAGTCATCACCATCATCCAGCTTGCATGTGAAATTCCTGCTGGGTGAAGTGGCCCATGATTTCCTTTGCTATGGTTGGCATGCCACTAGCATCTTGTACCTTGCGCCAGTAGCGCAGGCACCAGGCGCACAAGGGGCATGTTGTAAACTACGCCAGCTGTGCACTGAATACTGTGCACTTCTGTCTCTGCAGGGTCTGGGTAAGACCCTTCAGACCATCAGTCTAGTGGCATACCTTCATGAGTACAGGGGAATCAAGGGGCCGCACATTGTGATCGTGCCCAAAAGTACACTGGGTAACTGGATGAATGAGTTCAGGCGCTTCTGCCCTGTGGTGCGCACACTGAAGTTTCATGGAAACCAGGAGGATAGGGTGAGAGGCAATTGCAGTTGAAGCATTGACATTGCAGCTGCAGCTTCGGCTCTTTCTAACAGCATGTTGAAACCCTGCTTTATTGCCTATTGTGCTAGCCCACTGTTAGCAAGTGTGACAGAGCATCTTCCCAATATCGCAATCAAGCAGCAGTCTTGACAGCGACAAGCATTGCTGCGAGCGCAGGAGGCCCAAAAAGCCGCTATGGCTCCTGGCAGCTTTGATGTCTGCATCACCAGTTATGAGATGGTCATCAAGGAGAAGAACCACTTCAAGCGATTCCACTGGCGCTATATCATAATTGATGAGGCCCACCGTATTAAGAATGAGAACTCACGGCTGTCACAGGTTAGCAGAGGCATGGTGTACTGTCGCACATATCACTCCTGCTGTATCGCCGCAGTTGCAACAGCGAGTGTCAGCAGAATGTTTACCACATCACCGTCTCCCGTGGCATACCTGTTGTATGTTGCTTCCAACTTTGTGTACCAGCTGTCTGGGCCTTCACATATGGGACAGATCTTGTGATCCTCACACTGCTCCTGTGGCTGCAGGTGGTCCGCATGCTGCGCACCAACTACCGTCTGCTCATAACAGGGACGCCCCTGCAGAATAACCTGCATGAGCTGTGGGCGCTGCTCAACTTCTTGCTGCCGGAGGTGTTCAGCAGCAGTGAAAAGTTTGAGGAGTGGTTCAGCATGGGAGATGGGGGTAAGGAGAAGGAAGCAGAAGTGGTGCAGCAGCTGCACAAGGTAGGATGTTGTCACAACAGCTTGCAGTGTCCCATGCAGGACTACTGTGGTTGCTTGAAGTAGTTGCATGTTTATGAAACCTGCTGACAGAAAACCTCTGATCACTCAGCAGGTTGCCAATCAGTTCTTCCAAGTACACTCTGCTCAACTGTTGCTGCAGGTCCTCAGGCCCTTCCTGCTGCGGCGTGTCAAGAGTGATGTTGAGCGTGGCCTGCCCCCTAAGAAGGAGACCATTCTGAAAATAGGCATGAGTGATATGCAGCGCAAGTGGTATGCTGCTCTGCTGCAGAAGGACATTGAGGCGCTGAATGGCGGTGCAGATCGCAGCAGGCTGCTGAACGTGGTGATGCAGCTGCGCAAATGCTGCAACCACCCGTATCTGTTCCAGGGGGCCGAGCCAGGACCACCTTTTGTTACAGGTGCATGGTTACACCTTTCAGCAGCAAACGGCAGAAATCATCATAACATAAGCAGCCACTGGACTGCTGCACATATCTGCTATTGCCAATAGGTAGCTGCTGAAAGCAACTCGCTGCATCCACCAACATGTTTCAACACCGCTGCCAAGGTCCTCTGTGATTTGGCCTCCCTCTGAGCCTTGCAGCCCCACACCTTGCTTGCCGCAGGTGAACATCTGGTTGAGAACAGCGGTAAGATGGTGCTGTTGGACAAGCTCCTGAATCGCTTGCAGGAGCGTGGCAGTCGTGTGCTGGTGTTCAGCCAGATGACGCGTATGTTGGACATCCTGGAGGACTACTGCATCTTCAAGGGCATGGGCTACTGCAGAATTGACGGAAACACTGGAGGAGACGACCGCGAGTACATGATTGATGAATTCAATAGACCCAACAGCAGCAAGTGAGCAACTGGGCCATGGGTGACTGTCACCTGTCAGCGTATGGTTGAGACATTTTGATGTCATCACGGCCACACTGATGTGTAGCTCTCTGACCTGATCAGGCACTCCTGAGCTTACTGCACTCTTCTGCTGTTGCAGGTTTATCTTCTTGTTGTCCACACGTGCTGGCGGTCTGGGCATCAATCTGGCTACTGCTGATGTGGTGGTGCTGTATGACAGTGACTGGAACCCACAAATGGATCTGCAGGCCATGGACAGGGCGCATCGCATTGGGCAGAAGAAGGAAGTGCAGGTGGGCATCTGTCTGAGTGCTCTTGCTGCTTTGGATAGTATGCACTGACCCTCCGTGTGTGTGCAGGAGGCATGGTTGTTGATCCAGCAAGCCAGTTTCCCCCAAGTGAATTTGATTGCTAGGGCACAAAGGTGCATAGCCTGCTCTTTATTATAGTTGCATGTGTGTTGCCGTGTAAAAGATTTGAAGCCAGTAGTAATCTGCACTCCAAGAGATAATGCAGGAACACCTCTAGCTCAGGGCCACGTCTGGATGATGTTTATGAAACCTGTATTTAATGTGCTGCTCCTTGGAATCATTACTGCAGGTATTCCGCTTCTGCATAGAGAACAGTATTGAGGAGAAGGTGATTGAAAAGGCGTACAAGAAGCTGCGCCTTGATGCGCTCGTTATCCAGCAGGGCCGTCTGACAGAAAACCAGGGTACCAAGGTCAACAAGGATGACCTTCTGAACATGGTGCGGTACGGTGCAGAGCTGGTGTTCAGCAGCGAGGCATCCAGCATCACAGGTCAGTGTATAGCAGGGGTTGCAACAACACATGCGGTTACGATACTACTTGGAGTGTGAGAGTACCATTTGTTGATGCAGATGTTTCAGTGGATCGTACTGCTTTACAACAGGCAAGCAGTCTCAATTTTGCCACTGGTTGCTCATGTGGCGTACCACTTTGTGCTGGGTTTGCATGGCTTGCCAGTGCTGAAATAGGTTACTCTGCATTTGTCTGCAGATGCTGACATCGAGGCGCTCATCCAGAAGGGTGAGCGCGATACAGAAGCCCTCAATGACAAGATGAACAAGTTCACAGAGAATGCACGGCAGTTCACCATGGATGGAGGTGTCAGCTTGTATGAGTACAAAGATGAGGTGCGCAGATACTCATCATTGCTGTTTCAGGGTCTGTTGATGTTACTCCTGCGCAAGCGTGTACCAGCGCAGGAGCGTTGGTTGATGGCATCTGCAGCAGCTTCCAGCCGCTGATGTTGGCCGCCATCAGCTCATACCCACCGCATCATGGACCAGCGTCACTGCTGGGCTACTTTGCCTTCTGTGCAGCATGGCTTACCCCCGCATGCTCTCAGGCTTCCAGCAGGATCTGTAGACTGCAGGATAACCTGCTGGTGTACCGTCAGCGCGCATGGAGTGAATGCCAAGTTCCTGCTTGCTCACCCAACACTGCAATTGCATGTGCAGGATGACAAGGAGGGCACTGACCTGGGTGTGCTGAAGAACGTGATGGCACACAACTGGGTTGAGCCCAGCAAGCGTGAGCGAAAGCGGGTGCTCAACTACAGTGAAGCAGAGTACTACAAGCAGGTAATGGTTAGCTGGGCGCAGAGTTCCTGACTCTCTGGACACAGGAAAGAAAAGGTGAATCGGCTGTCTTGTCACTTGTTGCAGCCACACAACCTGATGAGCTATGCGTGGCCTGGTCTTGTTTGTGATGCACGGTGTGTGTGCCTGGCTACAGGCCTTGAAGACTGGCAAAAGTGACCGCTCCACTGCCACCCGCATTGGCAAGATGCCTGTGCTGAATGATTTCCAATTCTTCAATGTGAAGCGGCTGACTGAGCTATACGAGAAGGAGCATGCAGCAGAGCAGCACAGGTCGCTCATGGCACAGAAGGAGGCAGCACTCAAGGGACAGGTGAGCCTTGTGGGGTGGAGCACCTGAGCTGTTCGCGAGGAACAGGATCACCAGCGGGCCTCCTGCTGGGCTGCAGTGAGCGCGACCATGTTGTTTGCCTGGTGCAACTGTTGCTGCTGTTGTTCCTGGGGGCGGTGCAGCTTCTCTATACACAGTCTGCTTGCATCAGGCCCACTCTGTCTCTGTCACTGTCGATGAACTGCTTGAAGTTGCAGGCCATGCCATGCTGCTCTCTCTTTATCAGCGTCCCATCATCGATCTCACTTTTCGCAGGGCATGTCTGAGGAGGAGATTGCTGCTGAGCTGGCCCCTGGTCCTGATGACCCGCAGCCGCTGGCTGCTGAGGAGCAGGAGGAGCGGCAAGCACTGCTGGCAGAGGGTTTTGCCACCTGGAACAGGAGAGATTTTATGGTGAGATGCCTCGTCGGTGGTGGCTGGGGCTTTCACTTGTGCACAAGAACATGATTTAGGTTTGTGTGTTGACAAAGTCGTACCAGCATCAGGCAAATCTTGTGAATGCTGTCAGGTCTGCCCATACTGGACACACCTGGGTGGTCAAGGTGGATGATGATCCTGTCTGATGCATTTCAGCCTGCTTGTGTCTCGTCTTGCGCAGTCGTTTGTGCGTGCTGCTGAGAAGTTTGGGCGCACTGAGACTGAGAAGATTGCTGGTGAGATGGAGGGCAAGACCCGGGAGGAAGTGGAGCGGTACAGCAAGGTAAGGAGACACGCTGAGAAGATGTGTCACTCTGGCATCATCGTAAAATTTCGCACCTAGACTCTTACGCTGGCATTTGACTTGTGGAATGCAGCTGCTGGTAAGTCCCTATGTGTTGATGTCCGCTGGTCTCTTTAGACCTGTCTCTTTGTGTGGTGCACTGCAGGTGTTCTGGGCTCGCTACCAGGAGTTGAGTGACTGGGAGAAATACATCAAGAACATTGAGCGTGGTGAGCAGAAGATTCAAAGACAGCAGGATATTATGCAGGCAATACGTGCTAAGCTGGAGAAGTACAAGAACCCCTGGCAGGAACTTAAGGTGGGCTGGATAGGCTGTTGAGCAAAGCGTTCAAGCCTCTGCTTGAAACAGGTGGCTGCATCTGCTGGGTTGCATGGGGGGTCAGTCTTCATCAGGCTACGGTGGGCTGCATCCATTGGCTGTCCCAACATAGATCTTTCACGAGCGGGTCAGAATGCGTGCTGACGGAGCTTCCTGTTGTCATTTTTTGTCGTGGTCCAGATTAACTATGGTGCAAACAAGGGCAAGGCGTACACTGAGGAGGAGGACCGCTTCATCGTGTGCAGCATGGCCAAGCTAGGGTATGGAGCATGGGATGACCTCAAGGCAGAGATCAGGAAAAACTGGCGCTTCAGGTATACACATTGCAGCAAAGGTCACTCTGCTTAACATCCACTAACAGTAGTCGTCGCTTTCGCAGATGTTAAGTTTAGAACTGGGAACTGGTCTGCAGGCGGGGTTCAAGCACTGCAGTGGCTTGGCTATCTGAGCCCATGTTGCACTTACTGGTTTCTTTGCATGGTACTAGGCTGCTAAACTATCTGCAGGCACTGACTGCACTGGCCCCGCCCTGCTGCTGCAGGTTTGACTGGTTCTTCAAGAGCCGGACACCTCAGGAGCTCAACCGCCGTGCTGATACACTCATTCGACTGATTGAGAAGGAGAACGAGGATGAGAATGTGAGATGACATGGCCAGTGCAAGCCCTGAGTTGATTTACCTTGCCTCTGTCATGCTTGTGGGACAATCACTGTAAATGACAAGTATTGTTGCTTTCCGAGCAATCAAAGAACATTGAAGCAGCATAAGTAACGTCCTATCACTTGACATCTAATACAATGCTGTACCCGTTGCTGCAGACTGCTGCTAACCCTGAGCAACGCAAGGGCCGTGGTGGCCGGAAGGCTGGCAGCAAGGTTGACCTCAGTGCCATTGATGGAGCAGCAGCAGGCAGCCAAGGCGGCCCAGCAGACAGCGGCAGCGGGCGAAAGCGCAAGCTCAGCAGCGGAGCAGCAGTCTCTGTCAGTGGGAGCTGAGCTGGGTCTATCTGTTCTGGCGTTATATTGTTATAACTTTGTCGCTGCTGCCGCTGCAATTGTGGTCCTTTGTTTGAATGATGGTGAAGGTAGTGAAGTGGCAGTTGTCAGAATGTGGGTGGTTGTGCACAGCAAGCAAATGAACTTGAGAGGTAGGGCAGCACAAGGCCGGTGCATGACACAGCTTGTACAGTATGCATATGACCTAGGCAGCTGTGACAGTCAACCAGGTATGTGTTTTGGTTCTGGGCAACAGCAGCTATGATTGCAGCTGCCTGCCCACAAGTCACCAGTTTGCATTTCAATTAGGGCCCCAATGCAGTTGCTGCAAGTGCACTCTTCATTGCGGGCAATGACGTGGGCTTGGTATTTTTTGGGGCAACTAAAGAGCCAACACAGAGCTGATTCACAAGCACAGTGTTTTTTCTTGCCAAGATTCTGTTGTGGCACCTGGAGAGGCCTTGTTCGTGCCTGCGCAGGCTTGCATGCTGCATCCCAGGTCTTCGGGTGGTTGACTGGCGATTGGTTTGGCGATGGGCACTGCACTGCACATGCCACCCGGTGCCCACCATCGGTAGGCTACCACAGTGAATGTTATGCACCTACGAAAACCCCAACCAAGCTGCAGTGCCATGCTTTGAAGGCAACTGTAGCGTGGCCGTCCCAAGGCATTTCTTGTTGTTGCTGACACCCCTGCAACGTTTAATGGCACAATTGTCAGCCAGTGACTAGCGGTACTGGTGCTGCGATGGCACTTCTTAGCCACAGTGGCGCTAACCGGATGCTAGGTGTTGCTAACACCTAGTAGGAGCAAAAAACAAAACAACAAACAAGCACCTGAGCACCTCCTGCTGCCAGCTCCTCCAGCAGGCTGCCCAGGCCTGGGCATCCTAGGATGTAAGACATAGCCAAGACCAATAATGAAGCAATGCGATTATCAAGGAAACAGCTCTACCTGCCAGCCAGCAGCCTGCTGAGCACCTACCGGTTACAGCACAGGAAAACAATTAAGTAGGAAACAACAGAAAATGGTGCATCATCATGCGTCACCCCAGCCGCAGCAGCAGGTCAGGGTGCAATTAGTGTTGCTGCTGCTTGGATTGTTGCGAGCGTGATGATGGTCGTTGTGGCTGCCAGGCTGTAAAAAAAATATAGGCTGTGCTTAGATGAGACTGTTGATGTGGGCACACACGAGGTCCTCAAATCTATGCTGCTGATGTCCATGCTGCTCATGTTAACATCAAGTTGTTGGGTACTATCTATGAATGCTGGGTACTGAACCAGTATGATAGGTAGCTGCATATCGCCGTTGACAGATCACACCATTCAGCACTCGCCTGCTGCACTGATATATCAACAGCAAGGTTCAGTGCACTCATTTAAGCCCCGCAGGCTGGTCTGTGGACAATAGTCGCGCTGATCAGCGTTGCTTTCAAGGTGACCGTATCACCTCTTGTGGCCATTCACAAGCCTTGCTCTTGCGGCCGAGGTTCTGCCCAAGCAACCCTTCAATACACTAATGATTGCAGAAGAATACCTGCATTTCCGCCTGTCAGGACGCATTTCTCCGATTTGGCAAATCTGGTAAACCGCCTTTTGCGGAGGCTCCCGGGATCATCACATCTGCCGCTCTCATCCCTTGAGGCTGTATTCAGTTCGATTGAGGGTAATATATGAACGGAAACATAAGCAAGATGGCTCCAAAGCAAGCAACAGGGATGAAGGTGGCTTCACGGGTGCTCGAAGAGATGAAGGCCGCTACTGGCGCTTCAGAAGAGGATATTTGTGTCATGCTACAACTCTGCAACGGAGATGCCAACGAGGCGACAGAGAAGTTGCTTGAGAGTAAGTTCTGAGTGCTTTAAACAGCTGGTGCTTGCTGAAAGGTCGCTTTTCACCCTGATGAATTCATCTTGCAGATCCCTTTACGAGAGTTGAGTCCAAGAAGGACAAGCAAAAGAAGGTGCGACTGGCAGCCTTACATCCATCACCCGCCAAGTGCTGTCTGACTAGCGCGGCTCACAGTGCTTTTCATACTTGCAGATAGAAGAACAGCGAAAGAAAGAAGCAGAACAACAGCGCAGAACAGCAGATGTAAGACGCGCTGGCCCAGGCTTCACTGGAGGCAGGGGCAGAGGCCGGGGTGAAGGACGCGGCGGCAGAGGTATCTGTTCATTATATATAGTGTGCAGCGCCGTGCAAGCTGCAGCATGGGCTTGCAAACCATTAAATGAACCATATCACCTGCAGCAATCAGTTTTTGTCCCTGAAGACAGACCGGTATATGCTCACGACAGCGTGACTCGAATTTGTATTTTGACGTAAGCTTTTGTGAATGCGCGCAGGCATGGGCAGAGGCATGGGAAGAGGCTCTATCACGGATGTGTACTCCTCCACAGCAGCAGCACCTGATGGGTAGGCGTAGTCTCTTTGTCTCCTCTAATCTTTTCGTCAATCCAGCAGTGGTGAGTTCAACAAGAACTTGTGCTCACTGTAAGTTGCTGTGTATGCAGGAACGGGGTGGGTGAGCACACTTCAACGGGCCAAACTGATAGCTGGAGTGATCCCACAGCAGCCAGCAGTTACCCAGCTGAGCAGCCAGCAGCAGCCCCCACACCAGCAGCACCACCAGCAGATGATGGTTGGGGTTCATCAACTACTTCAGCAGCAGCTCCAGCTGCAGAGGGCTGGGGATCAAGTGCTTCAAGCCAACCAGCCGCGGCGGTGCCCCTCGCAGCACCCGTCAGCAGCACAACAAAGGAGGGTGTCTCGTTCGCCAGTTTGCTTCGTAACAAAGTGGATGTGAGTATTGTGGCGACAGTGTTTCTCTTCGGGTGGCCAGCGAACATTAGCAAGGGGCCACATGCATCATCTGCGGTAGCTTTACTTCTCGGCCACTGCAGTTGTGCAGCCTGGGCGTCACATCTCGCTCAGAGGACCATTGCCCACTTGTTAGCAGATACATTGCAGTTGTCTGTACATCTTCTACCACTTTGCAAATCCACAGAACTATCAGCCAGTGAAGAATGCACTCTTTGACTCTGCTATTTGTTGAGTACACCTGCTCACAACGTCGTTGCCGCTGGCCCTTAACACTAGTCGTGTGTCCCGTACATCACAGGCCAAGGCTGCAGCTGCAGCCCAGCCAGCACCACCACAAGCAGCAGCTGCAGCAGCACCCACCCATGACATCAGCACTGCAGCAGGCAGTCCACAAAAGCAGCAATTGTCAGCATACTCAGGATCACCAGCAGCAGCAGCACCAGCACCAGTAACAGATGGATGGGGTGCACAACCAGCAGCAGCAGCAACAGATGGTTGGGGGGCAGCTCCTGCAGCAGCAGCAGCTTCTTCTGAGCCAGCAGCAGCAGCAGAGCCCAGCAGCGCTCTCAGCCAGGGACTTGGCATCTCATCACTAGGAGGAACTGCTGTGGAGCTGTCTCCTGCACCCGCAGCAGCTGCTGTTGCTCCTGAAGCTCCTGTTGCACAGCCAGCACCGGCAACCACTCTGTATGGGCAGTCAGCAGACGCTGCGGCAGCCAAGCCATCACCCCTTTACGCAGCTGCTGCCCCTGCCCCTGCAGCAACCAGTGAGGTTGATAGCTTGCAGTTGACATTTGGCAATTTCACACTCAACAGTCCTGGGATGACAGAGTTTGGTACTGGCTTTGGTACAGGATTTGGTGGCGACACTACAGCTGCAGCAGCACCTACTGCTAGCACAGGCGACATGTTTGGGGCAAAGGCAGCAGCAGCACCTGCTGCAGCTGCTCCTGTCGCTCCGGCACCTGCCAACGCAGCACAAACAGTTGCAGCAGCACCTGATGCTTACAAGGCTCCTGCGTATGGTGGGTACGGCGCAGCCACTGCTGACAAGGCTGCATCAGCTGCTGCCCGTGCTGCCACCAGTGCCTACAGCGGCCTGCAGGGGTATGGTGGGTTGGACGGTTATGGTACAGGGGCAGCTGCAGGGACTGATGCAGCAGCACAAGCAGCTGCTGTCTACGGGGATGCCTTTGGCGCTGGGTATGGTCAGGACCTAACAAAGGGCGCAGCAACGGGGTATGGTGCCGCCGCCACCACGAGCATTCCATCAAGCACGGCCAGCACCTATCAGCCTGGCAGCTATGCAGCACCAGCAGCCAAGTATGGTGCTCAGGCTGCAAGTAACAGCTACGGTGCTTCTTCTGCTGCCCCTGATACTGCCTCAGCGGCTACCAGCAGCGCACCTGCAGCCACTGCAGCTCCAGGCACAGTGCCTCAGATGCCTTACGGCGGCCAGGTTCCCCCCAACATGCATGCATACGGCATGTATGCACAGTACCCGGGCCAGATGTATGCCAATATGTACGGCAACCCCTACGGATATCATCCCTCATACAACCCGTATGGCGGCCAGGCGGGCTTCCCTGCTCAGGTGAGAGTACACAGATGAGAGCACACAGATGAGAGTACACACATGACAAGAGCATGCAGCTGTGCAGGAACCATGGACTGCGTCCGTTCATCTCTTCAGGCCTGCCTTGATGAGTTGTTTGTGCTGCATGAGTCTGACAAAGTCCGCGGCATGCAAGAACACCCAGGACCTTATGGACTGCTAGTGCAGATGAGCTGTTATAAGTGTCCTGGTGTGTCACTCACCCGGTTTCTTCATATCGGTATGCATGCCTGATGGCATTCTGCAGGGCACCAGCAGCTATGGTACTGCAACCACTAGCAGCTATGGACAGCACAGCCACGTGCCCCGCTACAACCCCTACAGTCAGCAGGCAGCTGCCTCCAGCGCCCAGCCGGGGGCCACAGGCACTGCAGGCAGTGGTGCTACAGGTGCTTACGATGATGCTTCAGCAGCTGGTGCAGCTGCTAACTATGGCACAGCATACAGCAGCTATGGTGGCCAGGCAGGTGCCAGGAAGGATGATGCCTCAAACTTGTACAGTGCTTATGGTCAGCAGCAAAAGGCTGCTACAGCCCAGCAGCAGCAGCAGCAGCCTGCTGCGTACGATTACAGCCAGTACTACAGCCAGTACGGCCAGGGATATGGCCAGTACTACGGTCAGGGCAGGCAGTAATCCAGCAAAGGCAGTGGCAGTATCCGGCAGAGTGCAACCCTGTTACAGTCATAAGCTGTGCAGCAGAGCCAGCTATGACGGTGGGGGGTTTGTGACAGTGCTGGTTATGCCTGGTCACTCAAGTAAAACTGCACTCATGGCCTGCGGGTCAGTGTCAATGCGGTGCTGCAGTGCTGGCACAGTATCTCAAAGTAGTTGCCCAGGTCTGGGTTGTGAGGAGGCAGAAGGAGAGGCAATGGGGGAGTGTGAGTTGTTAGCAGGCTGACGTGCCAGCTTCAGCTCAGCTTGCAGCTTGATCAGCTGCACTAGTGCTGTAGATTCACTGGTTTCAAGGATGTGTTGTGTTTGGTCTTGGGTAATGCATTGCAGTGCATTTTGAGGGTTTGGAGCTGTCTTATAGGGAGGTTCCGGGCTTAGTCTGAGTCAGTCTGCACGTGGGATGCATACCTGAGATGCATACTTTCAAGCCACTCATAGCTGATTGTGTGGGCTTGGACTTGCTGTCACGCAATACAGGCTTACATGCTGTTGCTGCCTGGCATGTGCTGTCGAACTGTCTGCTGACGTGTCATGTGTGGCCATGTACTCCAACATGGTGCTGATGTCATGCTTGAGCACTGTTGCTAATACATGCACGGTGCATGTTGCTCAAGTTGGTGTGTTTTTCATGTGATGCTACTGTGTCGTTGCACTCTTGCTGACGCAGCAAGCTCGTTGCTGACTCTCTCAGAGTCGCTCATAATCATGTAAAAGAAATGGCCCAAGAAAGGGCGGCCATGCAGCAAGTTGAAATGCTATGACAAATGACAAGTGATATTCGTAACCATTGCAAGCCAGCTGTCAGCTTGACTCTGCGCGGTAGCGAGTTGTTACTTCAGTTGTCACTTCAAATGGAACTTTTGAGACAGCTGGGCTGTAGCATCTTGTACATAAACCGTTTAGTGGCCACATCCGATGGACGGTCCCCCTGTCAGCGCAGATTCCGCCATACACTTCCGTAAACACCCTTGCATTTCACACAATCGCCGCAGTGTGCACCAGGGAAGTCTTCCTGTCGAACTGTGGAGCCTCTGTTGTTTTGTGTCTATCTGATTGAATCTGTATCAGCCTCCACACGGTGTGTACTGATCATGCTGTGGCTGCCAGCCACAGCTATCGGATAGCTGGCTTGGGACACACCATCGTGCCATCAAATATGTTCGTCCCTCAAGCCAAGTCGTCAGTAGTTGCCAACTGGCATGAGGTATTGGTGACTGGCATGAGGTATTGGCAGTGAGCATCTCCCCGCACAGGGCCTGTCTGTACACGATGTCAAGATCATAAGGATGTGCAGCAAAGCTACAAGCGCGTCCCTTAGCAGTCAACTGAGCAATGGTGAACGCGTCCTGGCCAGAAGCCTCCTGCGCAAGGCCCTGCAGGACGCAGGCAACAGCAGCATCTCCTCTGCTATGTGTACATTCAGCTGCTGTTGTACTGCCTGGGTTTAGTGCCTTTGGCTGCGCTACTGCCATTGCAGCTTAAATAAGCACGGTGCGCTTATTGAGCACCACCTTGGGCTGAATACACTTGCCGGGGTCAGCGTGCGCAATTCGCAGATATTTGTGTTGCCGTCACATCGATCTCCTGTATCCAACCACACACGTCTGCATTTGATTGCAGGGTCCCTTGAGCTGCATATCTAATCAAAAACCACGCTCTTATTGGTGGACACGGAGGGTTATCAGTAGCGAAGATACCAGAAAAGGTACTGGCTGTCGAAGAATTCCGGTATCGAGATAGCCGTTTCCTGCAGGTGCTTGCTTACTGCCAGCAGTAATGTGATGGAATGGCACCAGCATTTGCCGTATAATCACAGGGCACTTCGGCGCAACCAGTAGTTGGCCTAGGCATGTGCCACCAGCACAAAACCCGCTACCTAACCAAATATGCGTGGGGCTGCCGCCCCCACGCAACCCTGTGGTGCTAACCCACTTCTCCTCCTTTTTATAGGTAATACTTGATGCAGGACGTCGGTGCCAGCTGGATGGACAGCCAGGACAGCCGAAGCAGGCACAAGCATCATACCAGGGTGGCGGCCCCAACGCATGTCAGCGCATTTGCCATAGCATCTCAACTTGCTGCATGGCTGAATCTCTGTTACATAACGTACAGTAAAGAAACAGAGACATGCAGCAACTTGATATGCAATGGCGAATGCGCTGACAGTGTATGCTGCAACAACTTGCTGTAGAACACAGCTATCGCTAATTTGGGCATCGCATGCTGCCATGCTCTAGCAAATCTGCACTTGTAATCAAGCGCAATACAAGTTGATCATGAGCTCAATCATGGCGTTATGGAAAAGCTAGGCCAATTCAGCTGCGATTCTGGACTCGACGAGGGCTATCTCACATACAACATGTAGCGGTTGCACAGGATGGCTTGGGATAACTAGCTTAAGCAGGATCAGGTCGTAGTCACTGGCCTCAACCGGGGCTGACACTGTCAGCAGGATGCACACTCTTAGTAAAAGAAATTTAGCCATGCAGCAAGTTCAGTGTAGGCTACATAGAGTTGTGGGATTTTCTTTGTAGGAGAGCCAAAAAATTGTTACCACACGCATAGCCCCCTCGCATGCTAGTTCATTTGCCAGCTCATCTAATGTTGCATGGCTCTGTCTCTTTTGCTTTAATGACAATGTAAATGCGGCCACCATGTCTGATGCAAGATGCTGCCAGTGGAGAGCAGCTCTATAAAAATCAGTTTGGGGTCATATCTGAATTAGCAGGCAGCGACACACATATGGTAAGGCGACCCCAGCGCATGTCAGCGCATTTGCCATTGCATGACTCAGTTTGTTTTACGTGGTGTGGCTTTACTCCACACATTGACAACGAGAGCAAGCCTTATTGCTCTGCCAGTCGGTGAACATCTGCGTCCGCTGCCAGCAAAGCTGCTTTTACTGCTGCGGCCTCTTCCTGTGCTGCTGCTGCTTGTTCTGCTGCTTTCTGTTGAGCTCGCTTCTGTTTCACCATCTGGCTGTACTGCTGGAAGTTCCTGAGCTTGCCGGAGAATGTCCTGTTTGCGGGTTTCATGACTTCACGCAGCTGCCACTCTGGACGCTCACCTGCAACAGGTGAGCAGCAGACCAACAAGTTCAACATGCACAACAATCAGTGCATGGCTGCAGCAGGTACCATGTGACAACTTCCATGAGACACGACAAGACTGTTGGCATCCTTGTAGCACACATGAGCTTGCGCTCCATGAATCAAAGGGAGCTCCAAGCCTGCTGATAAGGCAACAAGGTGAGTTGGCCATGGCCTGCCTGTCTATGCTAACGGAGCCTTGACTGCGTTGCTAACCATACTGCCAGAAGCACTCAGACCTCTCAACTACATGGATTGTCATGTCACATGCGCAGGCTTCTCCCTCAGACAGTCTGGCCAAAGACATCACTGCATTTCACCAAGAGACCCAGTGCTGATGTATGGATTAAATTAAGTACCCAGGGCCAGGCTGCTTGCCAGCAGTAGCAGGCCACCCACCAGTTGATGCCAGGTACTCCAGCCTGATGAGGATGTCTGTCGCATCCCTCAGGAAGTAGGCCAACAGTGATGGTGTGATGCTCTCAAAGTCCCTGGCCCACTCCTCACGAGTGTAACACAACCCTCGCAACCGTTCTACCGCTGCCTGAACACGTTGTGGTGGTGTAGCTAGAACTTTTGGATACTTTGAAACCAGCTGCCTGACCTGCAGAGCAGCAGAAAGTACAAGTATGTGTTCAGCTTGCATGGCAAGCAGCCACGCGCCAACTTGTCAAGGTACATGATAATTACAGCACTGCAGATTCATAATCTGCCAATCTTCTTGCTAAGCGTCCTGCTATTGCTGCCGGTGCAGCTGTTATATCGCGCAGTCAGTGCAAGCTGGGTGATATGTATGCTTGGAAAGTCATGCAGGTTGGTGTAGTCAAAAGCATCAAACACACAGTATGTGCTGTTGCAATTCTCTGCAATGCAGGCTGAAGGCTACACTACAGCTTGCTTAATGCACTCCTCTCGTTTCACTTGTACGTTTATGAGCATAAGTTTATTACGAGAGGTCCAGCTGCAGTTACCTGCATGTTTGAGAACTGCACTACTCGTGGGATATTGTCATACCGCTGCCTGACCTCCTGCGGGTCCATAAGCAAGAACTCCGGGCATTTACGCAGCAGCTGGGGTAGGTCAGTATCTCTAGCATTAAGAATTTGCTTGGTGCTCTCACACCGTTCCAGAACGGTGGCGAAATTAAGCTCCAGTAGCCTTGGCTGTGCTCTTATGTAGCAAAGCGTAAGCTCCTTGCCAAAATGACTGGCCATTCTCTCCACCAAGGCTGTCATGCTGTTTATATCTGCTTTTATGCTAGGCAGGACTTTATATATCCGCACAGGCAGGTTAGGAAAGCTGAGTACATTCTGCACAAGTGCCTCTACTTCACAACAGAGCATTTCGCCCTGTCTGCAAGGGGATGGGCAAGGTGTCCGCTTGTACTTATACGTCCATTTGATCTGCCGCTGTCCTTGGGCGCCATCTATCACAGCTGCGCGTGCTATGTGTCTCCCTGCCTGCCTATTTGTGTCAGTGATGCACACTTGGCCAGACCAACTGGTGGATGTGCTGCACTGACTGCATGATCCAAGGACGCTCTGATGTCTAAATAATGCATTGCTGAAGTGATGCATCGCTTGCATCGCGCTTGTCGGTGAGCAAGCTGCCAAAGCGCCGACCGAAGCAGCTTACTGTCAAAGCATTGCTTTGAGCGACATCAGATTGCTAAAGACCGTCAAGTCAGAAGAGCATCATGTCACCTGCCCTATATACCTGATCGTGTCTGCTCAACTGCCCTGACAAAAAAAAATGCAACCCGCAGCAGAACCGGTTGCTGCATGGTTACTTGCCAAGGTGATGGTCTGCATTATGAGAACATCCTCAAGTGTGTACTTTAAGAATTGGCCGATTGACACTGTTGCTACTTCTGCTGCTGTTCAACTCACGCATGGTCATCACCTGTAAAAGAAATTTAGCCATGCAGCAAGTTGAAATGCTATGGCACTGACCTGTGTTGTGACATATCAAAACACACGACAGCACACATGTATCGCAGTATGCCAATGGAACAAGTACATTTGGCCTAATGCAGGGTCCCGTACTGTCCAATGTGCAGCAGTTACTGGTAGGGCAGGAAACTTATTCCTCCGTTCTTCTATCAGCTGGTCTTTTTGCACCTGTAGTATCAGCTATGCGTTATCAAATGTATCTGCTGTTTTGCTCTCACTTGAGTGAAATCAGCCCTCACCATGCAAGCATACAAGACTACTGTACATGCCACGCCATCCCACGCCAGACCTTCTGTCTTAATTTGGTCAGCCTGATGGCATCCAACAACAACAATGAAACCGGCTGGAAAAAGCCCGCAGGTGGAAGTACGGCGGTACATGGTGCTAGCACCTTGCCACAGATTTCAACAGTGCTGTTTTGGTCCACTTGTTATAACAAAACAGGAGGATCCTGCCGGCAGCAGACTACTGCAGCCGCAGCCGTACTCTTAGGGGAGCATCCAATTTCTTGTCGTTGACTGTCAGCAGCACAGTGCTCTCACCCTCAAGCAGCTCTGACACGGGCTTCTTCAGGTTGGGTTTGGTGTCTGCCTCAAACACCCCACGGACATAGAGCTGCTTGGTGCCGTAGCTGACACTCGGGTGGGCCAGCATCTTCCCCAGTACTGGATGCGCGAGCATCAGGTCAATCACCTACCACAGCACACAACAACACAAACCTCTAGCACAACACAATAGCTTCAACGCTACTCAGCAGTTTGCACCTGCCGCTGTCACTCATGTGTGTTTCGACAGATGACAACACATGCTGTCAAGTCTGGTTCTAGTTGCACATCCGCAAACTAGTGTCAGAGCCACACAGCTGGTCGACTCAGCTGCCAGTGCATGCCAGCAATGCGTGCCACCCGCACAACAGCCATACACATCCTTGTAGTTGAACTACGTCGCCCCACCTGTTGCAGATTAGAGTCTGCTGGCGCTGAAAGCTCCACCCCTGGACTGCACACCGGACACTGCAGGTCGCGCTCATATGACACTGTGTGAGTGTAGATGCCCTGAGAACCAGTGTACCTGCAGCAACAGTGAGGTGCGTAGCTCAGTTGCGGGGACACTCAAGGTTATCAGCAGATGCCAGGCAGTCCCTGTTTGCTGTTGCCAGAAGGTGCCAAATCCGTTGAGCATATCTCTGAATGACGTGTCACAGCATGCAGATAATGCCCCAGCAATAGTCAAGGCGCATGCATCTGCACAGTGCAATCAGACAGTGTCTCACACGCAGCTCCTGAACAGTCTTGCAGTACCTGACACGTATCAGAGCATTGGTCTGAGCTGCACTTACATCATGTAGTTATTGAGGCCTGTGCTGCACATGGTGATGATCTTCAGAGCCTCAAGAACACAAGCAGCACTCACAATGGCATTGGTTGATGCTATGGCAGGGATGATGTTCTTGACAACACCCTGAGTCAACTGGTAGGTGACGCCCTGCAGCAACCGGGTGTGGCAGAAGCCTTTCAGCTGCAGCAGCCTAAGGCAAAAACAGGCACAAGCATATGCACGACAGCAGGTCATTGAAAATCTCATGTAGCCGTCATAGCCAAGATTTGTGCCTGAGGCTCAGATGGCAGGCAGCACAAAGTGTGTAAAGGTTCAAACGTGACAAGTCCAGAACCTCCGTCTACTGCATTCACAGGCGCATGGCACTGATGCCCACCTCAATACCATACTGCTTTGCTCGTGTTACCGCATTGTTGTGCACCCACTGCATGTGCTCTTCATTATCTGTATCAAACTCTTCATGAGATCGCTGCTGACTCCATAGGATGAGGTGAGCGTACTCTATGCAGTGAGCAGCAGTTCTGCAGAGCAGATGATGCAGGGAACAACGGGTGGAAACCTGCAGCCTGGCATGCACAGGCCAATGAAATGCAGTGCCAGTGCACCAACAGTTTGCAGGAGCCGATGACATGCAGACCGTACTTATTGCAGACTGTCAACACTGCAGACTTCAGCAAAAACTGTACCATCACCTGGTTGATCACATGCCTAGCAGACACTGTTGCAAACAGCTGCTTTGCTGTAGCAAAAACTTAAATGCGGAATGTTGCAGTACCGGCTGATAGCCTACCTGGGTGTTTCTGCTAATGTGCACAGTGGAAACTTGGTTTGAGGTGGAAACAGCCACAGGGTGCACTCGAAACAAGGTGTTACTCCTGGCAATATTACACGAGCGTGACCCTTGAACCCCTCTGTGCCACCATCAACCAATGGCTTGATTGTCGACATGTCTGGGTTTCCATCTTCATCAAACTCTGCATCAGCACACTATGATGACTCTTGATCGAGGCCGAGCCAGATGGCCTGGCACAGCAGGCAAGTCTGCAGTGCTAAGGCAGCGGCTGTGATGTTTAAACGCTTCAATGGGCTTGCATATAAGATTACTTAACAGTCCTCTGCAGATAGCCGACATCATCATACTGTCACAAGAAGCAAATTGTTGATCTGAACACCCAATTCCAGCTGCTGCAGTATGTAGACGTTTGCAGGAACAAAGAGCAGCGGCCATCTGCCTCGGCAGTTGGGCAGTAGGCAGTGCCGTCACAGCTGCTGGCTGCAATGTATGGTGCCGGGTGGCCCGACTTACACACCTAATAGGCTGCAGGCTATTGAGTTCATGTATCTCCTGGCTTCAAGCGAATCCAAGCCGAGAACAATAACTGTGAACTCCTGGTAAAACTCTATAGGCATGTCCTCTATGCGGCCAAAGTGGGCTGTAACATTGACCCCTGGCACTCTGCTGTTGATGCGCTCTGCTGCTACTACTGCTTTAGGCTTGCCAACATCTTGCATCCTGCACAGCAAGCTGCATGACTCAATCACTTGCACCCACATGCATCTTGCAGGAGCAGCAACAGTGGCAATCCTGGCCTGCGTGCTTGCTTGCCACAGTAAACAGGGAATGCAGTTTTAGACAGTCCGTTGCCACCGCACCGTAGCACGCAATAGATCAGAGACAACCCTCTCGGGCATGTGAGCAGCATTCTACAGGACCGTAACCTTCTGTACAGGAGGAGCACAGAAACCTCCCCAATCCGGAACGCCGCCGCGAAACTCCGACGTGGCTGTTTACGTAACTATATAATGTATGCATGGCACCTCCGCGATGACTCTGACACTCTTTAAGTGGCTGAAGACACGGCTGATGCACTGTGATCAGTACTGTTTGTCCCTTACCCTCGTCGTACCTGAACAGGAACTGCCTGTTGAGATTGGATACATCTATGGTGTCCATATCTATTACGTCGATGTTGACAAAGCCTGATAAAGCCAAGTCCTTCAGGATCTCACAGCCCAACCCGCCAGCACCGATGCAGAGCACCTTGCAATCACTCTGCAGGAACTCTCGGAGCTCTGGCCCTGGTTCAAATCCTGGTCCAACAAGGTTTCCTGATCGCGTTAATAGTTTATCCAGGTCCTGCCAACGCTCCGTAGAGCTTGTCTCCATTGGTTCCGACGTCATGGAGCTAGTTTCTGCTGGTGTACAGCGGTGCAGGATCACGAAGGCAATTTGCTAGTCGTTGGTAAGCTCAGGCAGTAGTGACTCCGCTTGGGTCTGCGGCCCTCTCACGCCCCGTGTGTATTGTGTGTGTTATGCGACAGCATGGCCACAAACTCTCCCGCATATGATTTACTACTCTAGATATTTGCCATTTGTCAAAGTGAAAGCGCAAGGAACATCCAACAACACCTGCCTTGTCTGGTGTACTGCAAGTATTTCTCTGCCAGTCGTAGTATAAGACTTGTCCTGGCCGATGATATAGTTCTGACCTTTTTTTACACTGTTAAGCGTGCTTCACTGCGCGTGAAATAGCTGGTGGGCTGCACTTGGGGTTATTATAGGAAAATGCGCATTTTCAGACGCTTTTTACGTCGCCTTGGCCTGCTGCCGGTGAGAATTGAGAATACGTGCAGCAGTAGTCTGTGCCTGCACGGCACACCCAGCAAGAATCCATCACATAGCGAACTACATCAACTGACCTGTGACATCCTGTGCTTGAAACTGTGCTCTCTCAACTGGTGTAGGTCAAAGCCAACATACTGATTTTGGGGCTTGCAAACAGCGGAAAGACCACCATAGTCAACAGCTTGACTAAAGATGAGCATGAAGAGATAGTGCCTACTGTTGGATTCAACATGGAAAAGCTGCAGTTTGACAGCTGCCACTTGACAGTGATAGACATGTCTGGACAGGAGAAGTATCACCCTCTTTGGGAGATGCACTACACAGACACCAAGGTTGTACTGTTAGCCACCAGTAGCAAGGACGGGTACAAAGCAATTTATAAAAGCATTGAGCTACAGTCTGCTGCTTGTATGCAAAGCAGTTTGGGCCACTTTTGGTAAGCAGTGACTGCTTTGCATTGCTGCAGGCAATAATGTTCATTGTTGATGCAGCAGACCATCCAAGCTTGCCCCGAGCCAAGATAGCACTACAAGCAGTCCTAGAGCACGCAGAAACCCAGGTAGGGCATGCCGGGTTGGGTGAATGGGCAGCAGTTCAGCTGTAGTTGACAAAGAAGTTGGTTCAGTTCTTGCATGTGTGGTCTAATGTAGCTTTGCATTTCACTGCAGCAGGCAGCTGCGTTTGCATATATGAAGAGGCGTAATGCTTTCAAGGAGAGCAGGCTGCTTTGCTTCAGCTGGCAGTATTTCTACTCATCACTATCATGCACTTGTCATGCTTTCACCTTGTCACACGCTGTAAGCCTGCAGGCCAGGCAACTGGATTTGCAGGTAGCCTGTGGTGGTGTGTCACACAATTGTCACACTTATACGTACTGGTGTCTGTCTCCACAGGGTCTGCCACTGCTGGTGTTTGCCAACAAGATGGACCTGCAGGAAGCCCTGCAGCCTGCTGAGATTGCAGAGCAGCTAGAGCTAATGAAGCTGGCACAACGAGAATTTCATATATCAGGCTGCAGTGCAATCAGAGATGAGGGTGTACATGGGGGCATGAAATGGTTGTCCAAGCAGCTGCAGAAAGCATGACCCCTCATGAGCAGCTGAGAGCGTCACTAGGTGGGGCTGATGAAGCGCATGCTGGATATTGTGCCCACTCAGCACACTGTGCAGCAGCAGTCAAGAGTCTGAAAGCAGGGCAAACCATCTGAGATGGTGCTGATGCTTCAGCAGAGGGGCTGACCGGTCACTTCGGGCCAATGTGCCCCTGAGGCAGGCCTGCCTGGGAGGGGGCACAATGGGTCATTCTGCTGGCTACCACTGCCAGTGGTGCTACGGCGTAGTAGCCCTCAGCATTTGCATGGTGTCACTTGGCTGGCTCTGGCTGTTTCACGGGTACGTTTAAGAGACCCTCGAAATCCAACTATTGCGTGCAACTGATCAGTTACATGTACTGCATTGGCAAGTGACATGTGGCTGTTGTGCTGCCCATACAGGGTGGCTGGTGTCATGGCAGTGACACTGTGACATGATCCTGCAGCAGAACTTCTGATGCGTGGCACGTAGCAATTGTGTGATGGTACTTTTCTGCTGCAATAGACTTGCTAAGTCAGTCAACAATGATGCTTTGCGGTATGCACTGTACACATGTGACATGTGTGGTATCAACAATTATCTAGTATATCATATGCTGGAAGCTGCGGCAGTTTTGAGTCTGATTGTACATATGTCAGAAAAGCCTTCTCTGCTACCAGCATGTCTGATTACAAGTGGCAGCATTGAATGTAAAGTGCCAAAACCACTGAAACCGCTTGGCAGAGAGACCGACTGGATCCATGGGTCAAATGGCCATTTCCAAAACTCCAGAGTCTGGACTGACATGGCCCGTCATACTATGTTAGTAACTACACAGTAGCATACTATGCCATAGTGACTACACACTGTACTGAGTTAGTGTGCAGTGACTGCCCGGTAGTGTTTGTCTACATCCCGTAGCACTGCTACGAGGCTCGTGACCATTGTAGGGGCGTTTAGCCACAGCTAGTCCCTGACAGCTGCCTGCAGGGCCCCTTGTACTGAACTCAGCTCTAGCAGCATCTGTTTCATATGGGCCATGAAAATGCTGGAATGAAACCTGAGTATGGCACAGTGGCGCCAGGGTGACTCCTGGAATGTCATACTTTGTGCTGAGCCGGCTGCTACAGCTTGGGCAAAGTCTCATTGACCCCGGGGCCCTCAGATGGTCCACAGGCTTGCATGGACAGAGGGCATCGTCCCAGGCGGTTTATTGCATGCCATGCAACCCATGCTGCACCTCGTGATGGGTTGGGATGCATCTGTCTCCCAGAACCCAGCAACAGCAGCTGCCTGGCACCTTTCAGGGGCAAATTCGATTTAGTGCGCCGTGAATCTGGCAAGAAGGTGGCTGTAGTCAAGTATTCACAGGAATGCAGACTCTGCAGTGTGATCTGTCTAAGAGGCACAGTTGCTGCACCAGGATATGAGGTAATGGGAAGACACAGAGCCTTGCACTGTTCATCAAACAGTCCCACATGCTACGCTGCATTTGACCGACAGCACTGTACAGTCTAGTGTACACTCGTGTGCCACATTGCCAGACTTTGTCACCGTGGGCTTGTCTTGGGTGACCCAGGTTGCACCTGCCAGGGGCAAGATTTGGGCCAAATCGACACCCCCGGCCCAACAGGTAGGTATCACATCCTCTTGTTCAACAACAAAGCCCCACAGTGGCACTTTCACATACAATTGCATGCCTACTCAATTGCAGGCTTAGACACAGCCCTGCCTGCCAGATGCTCCTTGGATCTGCAGCCAGCTGCTGGTTCTGGTGTCTTTGCCCACAAAGTCCGGCCCCCTCTGGTCCCTGCTGGTGTCTGCGCTGTGAGTGGTGGCGGCCTCATGGTACTGGGTGTTGTGGAGCAGTTTCTGTCCACTGAGGCACTCACTGCCAAGGGATTGCCTTGCAACCAGTCCAAGGGATTGACCCGGTTAAGAGCTGTAAGCCTGTTGAGTGTAGTAGGTGTATCTCCCAGGCTAGGCAGGGCATTCTGCTGCCCTTCAAGATCCTTGGGCAGGAGCACTGCCAAGCCTACAAGTCGATAGGCACCATGGGTCACTCAGGTGTTTAGACCTCATATCAGGGTAACACAAGTAACCTAAATATCAAGAAGCTTGAGCATTCCGCACAATTGATGAAGCATGTTACATCATACATGAAAACTTTCAGGGCACTCAGTCTGGACATGTTGGCTGCATGACCTGCTATGTGCACACCAGAACCTTACCGCCGCGCATGCCAGTGTCACCTCCATGCTGTGTTGTCTGTTTCCTTGGAGTTACAAATGTCTGTCTGCATCCTGGTGGCTGATGCACCTGAGGGCTGACACAAGCGCCAGGAAGTGACCACAGTGCAGGGCCCTGCAGCAGCAGACACAGCAGTTGCTGACTTATGTCACACGGCAATATTATGTTTGTGGGCAGGGTGGCATGAAATTTGATGGACACATATTCAAGCTTCTTAACCATATGCGGCCAGTCATCGTCAGAGCGCACAGTATCTGTCTTGCTTGGTGTGTAACAGCTGGCAACACAGCTGGTACTGACTGTGTTTGCAGCTGACAATTGCAGCCCTGTCTCTGCGCTGGTGGCGACTGTGCCAGCTCTTGGACCGGCGTCACACCCAGCAACCCTGTGCACCTGTCCACCCTCTGCAAGCTGGCTGCATCTGTACTTGCGAGTGTATCGAGGCACACACTTATCTCCAGCATGGGCCCGTGGCATGCAGCCTACCTGGTGGGGTGTCAGATCCTCAAGTTCAGGCGGCAGATTCACTGCTGCCTTGTGTTGACGCAAGCGCCAGGCCAGAGATGCAACATCCTCGCGCAGATACCTCAAGTTCACCTAGCCATAAGCCAGCAATATGCTGTTCTCAGTGCTGAGCCTGCACTGATGGCTTGTGGACTGTATAAATCATGACCATGGCTGGCAATGGCAACACAGCTCAAGGTCAACTGCTCTTCCTCCTTATCAAAAGTGCCTTGCAGACAACTGCCTCAGAACATGCTGTTGAACTTCGGCAACTAGAACCAGAGTTTGATGAGTACCTTGCCTCCTGATGGCTCCACTTGCACAAGTTGCTGACCACACCAACCCTGCTGCAGGCCCCTGCCATCAGTTGCCACATGGCTCTGGCCACGCACAACATTAATAAACTTTGCCAGCTGTGACTCCAGCTGCTGTCTCTGCTGCAGCAGTAGCTTGGCCCAGGCATCCAGCCAAGCAGTAGTTGCACAGCTTGCCTGTCACACAATTGCAGGAAAAAGGTGGGCAAATTTCATAGGTAAACAAGGGACGGGAAGTATGAAGAGTGTAAGAATACCTTCCTGAGACAGGCACATGGTGTAGCACAGTGGAGAGGTTGGCATCATGAGCCGGCAGACCATTGTCTGTACAGAACAGTGCTATAGCTGCACTTGGCAAGTTTACCATGCAGTGCAAATAGGCGCTAGCTGCTTGGGATGGGCTCAAGTTGCAACTATGTCACAGGCTGCCCAACTGACAAAGCCACCATTACGCAGTGTCACACTTTTTTGAGCACCACTGGCTTGCCCATGAGGTCTAGCTGCGCTCCCACATGCAGGTCCCAGTGGTTCAACAGCTGCCCTGAGCTGTCACATATCCTCAACCAGACGTCTTTGGGACCCCTGGGCAGCAAAATGCAAGTGATGAGTCAGGTATGCATGGCCATCCAGTAGACCACCCCTGCTGGCTGCCAGAGCCATGTGTGAGTGAGATGATGGCCAGCAAGGCCTCAATTCACTCAAGTCGGCTGCCCCAACCGTACCTGACATGGAACTCAGTAGTGGCTGTGTAGAAATCTAGGGTCATGCGCTGCTGCTCTCCTCCAGATACCCACCAGCTCTCAAACTGCAGCATGCCTGGCAACCTTAATGTGTCTTCTCTGCTGCTGGGGCTGTGTGGCCGGATGCGTGCGGGGGCTGTATTGCATCTGCAACACCAGATTACATGCAACTGGACATGGGTGATGAGCAGTGTGAGAGTGTTGGGGATGGTCGCTGCATAGCTCAACCGGTCTTCTGGCAGCTGCAGTCTCTACACCATATCTGCAGCTCAGACTGTTTGTGTAGCTAGAGTGAATGGAACAGCTGCAGCGAGCACCAGAGGCTGGCCCTTGGCACATGCATGAGCATTTGTGAACTCAATGGTGAGCAGCAAGGAGTAGGTTTTTCCATTGCAGGGGCTGTGTTCCTGCTCTTTGCCCTCACCTCTGTTGCGGATGATGCTGCGGCAGTGCTAGTACTTGGTTGTAGTGCCTTGCTGCAGGCTGTGTTGTGGCTGGTCTGGGCAGTAGGCTGCTCTTACATCTGTTCGTGAACAATTTCTTGTTGATAGCAACATGTGGAGTGGCGGCGCTGAGGGCACTGCAGGCACCAGGTGTGAACAGCTTGCATAGTGCGTTGGACCAGTGATGGTTTAGGATGCAGGGAACTCCAGTGAGTCAGTTACCAGCTTTCACTTCACCGCCTGTGCAAGTACTATTTACATTGAGCATGATGTGAGTGTTCTTGTAGAAAGTGGTCCAGGCTGCGGTAAGGGTAAGGTTTAATATATGCCGCAACACAAAGCCTCTAATTGCGTCAGCTGTCGCCATGTCTTGCATCATCAGTCGCGGGCTTTGCAGACCTTGCAGACGACCAATCAAGTTGGTTGGTGCCCTGCTCTACCAACAGTGGATGTAAGTTTGCTGTGAAGCTAGCATTCCTCCTGCAAACACCACTTCACGTGTCAGCAGGGAACTTACGACTGCTTATCTCGCTATATCCATCTGTTATATCATGAGGAGGGCTTTTGATTCGTCTGCTGTTGATCAACACAAATACATGATATGGATGGCAGTGTCATGTTGAGCTTATGTGCAAGTCCATGAGACCTGCCATGAAGCATGCGATGCAGGCACATCTCCACACTTGAGCCGCTTTGTTGAGCAGCTGCAAGTGAAGTTCACCGCAGGATGCATCACTGCACAGTCCTAAGTTCTTATAAACCAGGACGGTACAACTGCTGCTGCTGCTGCTGTCACCAGCAGGCCGTCTGTGCAAGCTTATGTGAACGTTGATCACCTGGTGCCAATGCATGAGCTCCTATTGAGCTGTGTCTCTCCCATTGTGCAAAGCAGAGCTGTCTGTGCATGTCAACCTTCAAAGCCGCTGTGCGGCAGCGCGTCGTGGTAGGAATAAAATTGCAAAATGTACGTGTGTTTTGTGATAGGATTGTGTTGGATATTGCAAACAGAATGCGCGATAGGAACGTACCAATAGAGACAGCTGGGTCAAAGCGTGTGGCAGTATAAACAACTTGTAAACTGATAGGGCTGTTTGCGCCACCACCGTTTATAGATTTCAGTAGCAGCTTTGCTAGTAGGATATGATATACACCCCTTTGGCCACTGCCACTGCCGCTGCCACTCTGAAGCGGTATCTCACCACAAGGAGTAAATTTTTTCAAACTTACATTATCATTGTGCCTTTGTTCTTCTTTTAGCATCGACAGCTGCACACGCAAGTTATTTGACTGCCAAGTCGGTGGTGTTCAGCATTTATATATACGGCTCAGGTAGTTTAATAATCTCATCCGATACAGTCTGGGCGGCTGTCAGAGCCTTACTGTGACTGTCGAGCCCGAACACTCGCCTCACGGGCCAGGCGTGTTGCCCTGTGCGCCAGTGCGCTGGCGACGCCCATCCGCAGCAGTGATCTTCTCACCTAAACGCGCTTCTCATCTAATCCTATGGATGCTGAGCCGATGACGTCGGAAACCACGTCAGATGGGGGGTCAGCCCCCAGCAGCAGCAGTGCCCTACAACTGCAGGATCTCCAACCAGATGTCCTTCAAAACATCCTTTATTTTCTTGAGAACCGAGATATGGCCTATCTGTGCCTGACTAGTCGCCGCTTAGCTTCCAGTACGCTCCAGGCATGCCAGCACTGGGCCCCTAAAGTTGAAGGCTGGCTGCTAGCAGACCCAACCAGGGCACATTTGCTTCAGCGGCTGAGGATGGCTGAACCCTTGTCTCGGCACGCCACAATAAGCATCGGGTCAGAGCATTGCTGCAGTGCCTCAGGTCCTGCACCTCAAGATGTTGAGCAGCAACAAACTCAAAATGCTGCCGCAGCATCAGAGCAGCAGCAACCTGCACAGCAGCTGAGGCTACAGGACGAGCACTCAATATCAACTGAAGAATTCGAGTTTCAGCAAAGGAGTTGCAATCAGCAACCTGCAGCCTCTTGCCATGCAAGACAGCCTCAAATGCATAAGAGGTATGCCTGCTCTGCTCGTATCCCATCGCGCTGTGCTGTCACTGTCCCGGCAGCCAGTGCAACATCTGTTTACTCCCTGGCAACAGGTCGACCGGGCATCCATTGACAGCTCAAACATAGGACATGCTCACCTGGCATCATGCTTGCAGTGTTGCCTCCAGTCTTCATGTTATGCTTTCAGCCCCCAGCACCCAATGTGTTCCATGGGGGTTGAAATCGCTGCAGGACAAACTGGCGGCAGGTCTGGAGCTGCATTCAGCGAGCTCAGCAAGGGCCTTGGCAGCTTGATGTGCAGGCGCTCACTCCAGCAGCAGCACCCAATGGTGTCCTGCTGACGTTTGAGCTGCTGCTGCAGCAGCCTGCACCACACCTGGATCAGAGAAGCAGCGAACAGCAGACAATGGGCACAAAGGACAGTGTCACAGTGGTAAGCTTTGTGCTGGACAAAAAGACAGTCGAGATCGTCGTGGACGCATCAGGAAGGTGAGGGTCAGGGCGCAAACAGTCAACAGGTTTAGGATGCTGGGCTTGTAATGCTTGGGTTGGGGTTGCTGCACCAAAGAACGTCTGAATAGACGATGGTAAGCAGATGATTGGTCTGAGTCCATGTCTGGAGAGATCATGCTTACACATGTGCTGCAGCTACAGGTTATCGTGACTGCAGGTGTGTTCCTTCAGGCACAGGCGCAATACTAGTGCCCATCAGTCCTGCAAAGTTTGAGAGCTTTCGGGCCTATAACTGCAACCCATTTTTTTCCTTTTTCAGGGTAACATCCCCGCAGCGTGATTGGTGCCAGGGCTGCATTCAGCTGCAGCCAGGCCAGCCCCGCCTGTTGGCACTGGAGATCAACTACATCATGCCAGTACCCGCCTGGTTCCTGCACCCCTGTACCCTGGCGGCACCTCGGCCTTGCAGCAGCAGGGACAGGGGCTGTTGCAACAGCTGTGCCAGCAGCATGAGTGGCATGACATTGGACCAACCCTGGGACAGCTACAGCACAGGCGCCAGCAGTGGCTGCAGCAGCATGAGCATTGGCAGCAGCATTGCCTTGTGTTCAGGTGCTGCGGGTGCAGGTGCAGACAGCTACAGCTTGGCCAGCAGCTCAATGACAAGCAGTGGCAGTCTGAGCAACTTTGCGGGTGCTACCAGCAGCAGCAGCAGCTGCACCTGCTGCAGTGGCGATGGCAGACCCAGACTTTCCTTAGACCTCTCCTGTGGATTTGGGACTTATGTCAGTGATCCACGGTATATAGATGCTTCCCACCACAAGCAGCCCTGCGGATTAGAACGTATGGAGCTGTCCAGTCGTGTGTGTTGGAAGCCTAACAAAGTTCAGTCCTGGTTGGGCCGCCTGCTTCCGGGGATTCGTAGTCACAGCAGCAGCGGCAACGCAGGTAGCAGCAGCCCACGAGCTGCGGCGCATGCTGGTAGCAGCACAAGCGCCGGCAACATTGCAGCGACTGCCGTGTGCTCGCCAGCCAATAGTGTCAGGTCGGGTGCAAAGCCAAGTTTCGCAGTGACCCTTAGTAAGGTGGCTGCATGGCAAGTGCCATCAGATACAGACAGGCGCTTTGCAGAGGGCTTCCTGTTTTGGGCTGTGCAGCACAAGCTGGAACAGCTGCTCACATTGTATGGAGTGCTGCAGCAGGATGACAGCAGTAGCGACTGCTGCACGCAGTGTGAGTAGCAGCGTCCAGGGCTGTGGTGTGTGTGTGTACAATCAGCCGCAGAGCCCTTGGAAATGAATAAATGCTGGTGAGAAAGAATGTCTTCCTTGCAAACCTTGCAGGCAACCAAGTAAATTTTGCCGATGATGATGTCCAAGGATAGACGGTGACGATGGGTATATATACATACTGTAAGGCGCAGTAGTTTTCCCACTTCTTGCTTTGATGTTGTCCTCAGTGCTCATGTAATTTTGGCACATCACTCAGTGTCACTGGGAACATGTCGTGTCATCATGACAAGTGCTGCTGCTGCTACATGCCAGCGTGGCTCAGAGACCTGGTGTATCAGCGTCTTCACGATTATATTGCTTGTCTTGTTCTGTAGCATTTCTCCAACAAAGCACACTGTGCTATAGGTTTCTGTTATCATGGCCATGCTGCAGCTCCCAGTCGCTGTGGATCAACGCATATTGATACATGTGCTGCCCACCTTGCACCCTGATACGAGGCGGCTGTGCATGTTGAGTGAATATGTGCACGAGTGACAGTTCTTGGTATGCCTGTACATGGCCAGCTATGTCGGGCGATTATATCGTGTGCGTGAGGGCTTCTTGCTGGCTTGACAAAGGATTTAACTTCTGTGTCTTGAACGGGGATGACTGACTTCACTCTTGTTGGTGGTCTTCATGTAGGCTGAAAGCCTGACAAAGCCTGTAGCTCAAAGCCTGTGCTGCTCACAGGGCTTGGCGAGCAGTCAACATTGCTGTGGTCTGGCAGTTGCATGTCGCCAAGAGGAATTTTGCAGCAATGTGACACGGCGGGGGCTGCTTAATAAAAATCTGCGTCTTGTTGCAGGGTGACGGCACAAAACATTCTTCCTTTGTGTGGCAGCACTGCCCTTTCTCTGGATTGATGCATACCAAATCATATTGTGGGATTGTGACTGCCGTACAACTGCACTGCAGCTGAGGCTACTATTGACATACGATGTGTGCTTGCAAGCAGCACAGCATCTCCTGGCTATCCTGCAGAAACCACACTAAGATCATGCCACTGAAGTCATGCTGCCAGTATGGGCCTCAACCGCGCTGGCTCCTGGGGATGTCCACTGCTGACTGATTTTGTTGGAGCTCTGCTCACGTATCTATGAAAGTGGACGCTACTCGGACAAGTGGCCATGCTTCAGACCAACCTCCACATGTGCAATATACCACTGGCAGGCAGGTATGCAGCTGGAGTGCTATCTCATGCAGCTTGCATGTCTTGATTGTTGTACAGAGGTGAACAACACATAGAAGCTGTGGAATGGCATTTGGCTCAATGTGACACCTGCTGGTGAACTTTTAGGGGTCATGTAGGGCGTTGGTGTATGTCATGCATGATGCTCAAGCTCCTGTCTTCCTGCATCATCACCATTTTTTCATGTCACATCAAAGAAAACACGGCAATTACGCTTGCTGGCATTGGTTGGCATTGTCTGTGCACCGTTTGCGTACCCTTGTTGGGCTTTACGTGAAAGTGGGCTAATTGCAATGAGCCTTGTGCACCGAGCCATGTGCCTGCCGTTGCATAGGGTTATTCTCTTCTTTCAGTGGGCCGTTTGCTTGTCATGGTGCTGGGCAATGTTGAAGGTTACTGGCTGAGGTGTCAGTGGACCTTCGGGCTGCATCAGCTGATATGGTGTTCAACAAGTTGGTACAATCAGAGATCATGGTACTCTGAAGCTGGAGTACCTGCAGGCACCTGCAGGTATTGCAACTGCCGGCCCTGCACCGCTGGTGCTAAGCTGGGCTATTTAGCAGCTGTGTTCGTATACAGGCCGTTGTGTAATGGCCACCTTCACACTGATGTAATGCACCTGGCGCACTGCCCATCTGCTGTCAAAACTTACATATGGCATTAGCTTTAGGCTGGTCGTTAGCAACATAGTCTAACACGCTGGCTGTAAAGTTCCGCAACACTCTAGGAGTAGTCCATCTCAAGTCATCCTGCTTACAAGCGGTGCCTCCGATTAGCTCCGCACATCCACGGGTAGCAGCAGCAGAGGTGGCAGCTGTCATTGCTGTTCAAGCATTGTCATTATGGCACAGTCAGTGGCAGACAAGCAGGAAGAGCTCATACGAAGCGCATAAACTCCTGCATGTCAGATCGGCAATAAATGCACAGGGAGCACGCTCCAGTTGATCAGGCAAGACGGTGTTGCTGAGTGATCCAGAAATGCTCAGACACTGCATAGAGTTCCCTCACATACGCCCATCATCTCAAAATTTTGCATCTACATCTCCAACAGTTTCTAAGCTGTTCAAGCCATGTTGCGAGCTGACGTCGTACAGGCGCACATCCCCCCAAAGGCAATTCAAGACGTGCTAGGAGAAAACAGTGCAACCGGCTTCAGCAGGGCGACTGCTGCCCCATACGGATGGGTACTTCACCGACAAACATTTTTACTGTGGAGGGTTGCCGATGCACAGTCCGCTTCGGTCAGGCGCCTTCACTTGGCTGACCCTCCCTCTGGACGGGTGTTCGTCGAGATTATCCCTCACAGCAGTTCTACAGCAGTGACTGTAGTGCTATGCACTGGTAGCGGGCAGCTGTACGTGTGGTTGGATGCCAACTACCCAGTTGAAACCTACCGGCAGACACTAGCTGTCAGTGCGAACAGCAGCACCAGCCCCGATGCAGTCATCTGTGGATTGGCAGCTAGTCCAGCAGATGAGAGCACAAGCCTTGGCTTCATGGCAGTCGTTGCAACAGCAGATGCAGCACTGCAGCTGTATCATGGCAGCCAAAACGGCATCTTCCCTCGACAGTTCTACAAGCCGGCCAAAGCAGCAATGCCCCGAGCCAGCATGTTTGGCACCCTGGGCAGCGTGGTCAAGGCAATGTACAGTGAGGCGTTCAAACCACTGCATAACGTGCAGCGATCCTGTGCGAGTGCAACGGCAGCACGGCAGCTGCAGCTGCTGCAGCTTGACAGCAACAGGTGGAAGCTGATGGTGCTGACCGCCGAATCCTTAGACTGCTGGTTGCTGGGCGCCATTAGCGGTCAGAACAGCACAGAGCAGCTGCTTTGGTCCTTCAACCTGCATGGTGTGCTGTCTGGCACCTTGCAAGCGCGTGAACTCTCCCTTTTGGCGTTTGCTGTCACCATCAGCAACAACAGCTACATGCAGCAGCTCACGCCAATACAGCAACTCACAGCTGGCGGCCAACAACACAGTGCACATTCTGGCCCTCTAGCATTTGTTTGGAGCGCTCACCTCAGCGCTACCAGCTTGAAGCATGACCATGTTGTGTCGTGCTTTGCCTGGGAGGAGGGCAACACAGTGCCACAGCTTCTGCACAGTTTACACATATCTCAGACTGCATTGCTGCCAGAACCTGATGATGGTACCAGACAACTCAAATGCTGGCAGGTGGTGCCCCACAATACTCACAGCAGTTGCTTGCTGCTGTCACCAACTGGTGTCATCTTGGAGTGGCTTGCAGGGGCTAGCACTGATCCAGGTAAGAACACCGTGTGATGATATGCAGTTCGTGTGTACTTAGGCCTTCAACAGACTTGATGGGTCATTGGCTCATTTGGTGAAGCCTTCTCATGCAGCTATGTGACACGTGCCACACCATTAATGCTGTCGACCCTGCCAGGTCATCAACACCTTGAGGGCCTCATGTACCTGCAGGCCTGCAGTGGACAGTAGCTGTCATCAGGACTGATGTTAGAGAGCTGTAGATCAAAAGAATAACAATTATAGTAATCACATGGTTCTTTCCTGCTGAAGGTCCTCTGCAGCCTCTAGGGTCCAGCAGCGGCAATCTTGCCATCACCTGCACATGCAGCAGTGATACAGGGGAGACAGCAGCAGGCAACTGGCAGCTGCTGAATGCATCTTATGGGGTGTTGGAGTTCACAGCGCAGGATTCATCAGCATCAGAGGCACAAGCAGCAGCAGGTATGTGATTACTGCCGGGTTCGACTGCTTTTCAACCGATTACATGGGCTGCTAGTTGGACAGCAAGCCGTGTGCTCAGAGTGCACCGACCTGGCAAAGCTCCATACTCAGAACCATGTGCAAGCACCCCTGGATGCTTGGGGGGACAGCATGTTTATTTTATCTGGCCCAGTTGTCCTGCAAGGGAAGTTGTGAAGCCGCTGTTGTCACATGGCTGCCTTGTGTTCCTGCGATTGTGGCAGGCCCTATGACTCCAGAGCATCAGGTAACTGCTCTGGACTTGCTCAACAAGGCAATTCATCTGATGTACAAGGAGTACCAGGCCGGCTGCCCCTTCACAGAGCTGGCAGATGGTTTGAGTGACAGGCTGACACGCCTTGGGGTGTTCACAGCAGACTCTGGGCTGGACATTCTGGTGCAGGCTAGCAGCAACCTGGTAGATAAAATGCACAGAACAGGTTGGTATTTGACCATCTGCTATTCGAGCTCATGCAGTGCTGTCATGCTGCTGGTTGATTGTGGCATGCAGCTCACACCAGTTGAGCTCACTGCCAGCGTGGCGGCGTGTGTTGTGGTCATGACTGGGCCCGGAAAGTGCCTCTTGCATCACAGCTTTGACTGACACCATCAACTCTGTTCATGTCGAGCATAGTCGCCTGAAAGGCACAACCTGTATGTGCCTTGTCCACCTGCAGGCTCTGGCAGCGGATCTTCAGGCTCTTTGAGGGATATGCTGCAGGAGAAATGCATCAGGCATGACATCTTGCTGGCTGCGTACAAGACAGGAGGTGTCATGCAGCAGCTGCCCCCGAGGCAGGCGCGGGCTGTCTTTGAGCATGCTGAGATGCTGGCTGCTGCGGAGGCAGTGTTAGACTGGCAGCGCAGCAGTGAAGCTGATGCAAATGCTGGGGATACATTCACTGGAGGTGAGCCTCTTCCTAGTCCGATTGACTATTGGCTGGCGCAGTGTATGCATCAGCTGTTGTTGCAGCCTCGAGCTCATGCAGTCTTGGTAGCATCGGGCAATAGCCAATTCAGCTGCAGATATAGGACATGGCATGTAGCAGCCGCTCCTGCCAGGCCTGCCACCATCACATCTGATCTGAGACTTGATGTCAGAGGCAGCTGCACATCTTTGCATGCTCAGATTGCCAATCACTGCACACATGAAGAGCGCAACTGACGATCCGCTCTGTTGTTGTGCAGTGTCTGCCGCCCAGACAGGCGTGGCAGCAGCAGTGATTGAGGCTGCAGGGTTGGCAGCAGCTGCTGGCATCGATGCTGCTGGCAACAGCGGACGGCAATGGGAGGTGTTCTTCAGCAGGCCAACCGTCAGCATGCCAGCTCTGTGCACTGCAATAGCTGATGCAGCACCCCATGTAATGTGAGTGATATACTGTAGTACACAGCAGTAATGAACTGTACTGCTTGTGGTGCGTTTGAGTGTTGTCATGAGATCGAATTAAGGGCTCGCCAGAGGGTCAAGGTGTTGTTGTCAATGGTTGCCTTACTAAGTCAACTCGCAAATAGTTCATTGTTGTTATCCATGTACGCTCACTGCCTGATTTGTCAATGCAGGCACAATGCTGCAGCTGAAGATCAAGCTGGGACTGCTCTGAATGCCCTGCAGCAGCTGCTGGGACTGTCAAAACTCCTGCAAGCTGCTGTTTCAGGTGCACAGGCAAAAGCAGCCGAGCTGTCAGCCAGTATGCCGGAGGAAGCCAGATACCACGGCACTGCAGGGCCTAGCTGGTTATCTGCTGAGAATGTCAGAGCAGCATGGCTGCATATTGCAGAGGTGGGTTGTGTTCAGGTAGCACAAATTCAAAGATTATGCTACCACGTGCAATATCGCTTGCATGATTTGTGAGACAGCTGCTAAGAAGGGGCCTCATGGGTGCAACTGCTCTCACACTGTTGATCCAGACCACAGACGGCCACAAACGAGCCACATCCAGCCATGTTGCGCATAGTACAGAGCAGAAGCAGCAGCACACGCATGCTGAAATTATGCAATGAAGCTGTTTGGAGCAACGGTACTGTCATACTGTTCCTGTCGCTGTGTGTCCCCCCCCCCTGCAGGCCTGCATGGCTCTTCGGCCCCGTCTAACAGAGGTGTCTCAGCGGCTGCAGCTGGCCCATGGTGTTCACCTGCCAGCCCTGCAGAACCTGCTGATGGCCATCAGGGACGTCATCTCTCGCAGCTCCAGGGCAGCAGCAGGCCTCAGAGATGAGTATGCAAGGCTGGCTGCCGAGCACGGAGCCGTACTGCTGGAGGATGCAGCAGAAGAACTGGACAGTCTCAGGTCAGCTGCAGGCAGCTGCTGGAAACCTCTGTGCAGCGTGCAACTCACACCTTGGCCAGTGCTCAATGGGAGTCATGACTGCTGCAGTCCTGTCTGCAAGTCCGCCTTTAGGCTGCCATCAACTGTGCACGCCTGTTCTTATGACCTGCAGGGACGCTGGTTTGCTGACTGCTGCAACAGCGGCGCTTGCTGCTGGTGGTGGTGTGGATGAGGCCTCACAGGAAACCCTTAGTGTGGTCGGCAGGGCTCTGATCTGGCCCCTGGAGCTCCTGGCTCAGCAGCACAGGGCCCATGAGCTGCTGTACAATGTCTGTGAGCTGCTTTTGATCCAGGGGCTAATGGACAGGCAGCGGCTGCTTGGCTGGATGCAGCAAGAAGTGCAAGAAGCCTCAGGGGCTCTGCCGGCAGACAGCTTCACATTCTATGTCATGGAAAGGTACAAGAATGACTGCTGCAACCTCTGGCTGCAGAAACTGCAGCATTTGTCGTTGTTACTTGTGGTGGCAGTTGGTTGTGGGTTAGTAGATTGTGTATCAACCACGCAATGGTCTATGCAGCTGGCATGTTCCTGGAATGGGATCGATGGTATGTCTTTTGTTCTGTCTCTGCTGCTTGATAGGTGGCGCTCCTCTGGGCAATTGTCTCTATTGATGCAGCTGGGCCGCCAGGGCTTCCAACAGCAACTGCAGCAGTTCTTAGCAGGCTACCCATCGCTGCTGTGGATGAGTCAGGTGCAGAGTGGCCTGGTTGAGCAAGCAGCCGTGACACTGCACAGGGCAGCTGAAGCAGAGCAGGTAAGACAGGAGGCAGCATAGAGGTAGAAGATCAACAGCCAAAGTAGGCCCTACTTTGTTGAACAAAAGCTTGGCTGTGCCTGCCGCCCTTAGCACTGCAAACGGTGCTATAGTGATGCTGCTATGGTTGTTGTGTCTGTCAATGTGTCAAGTCTGTGTGCCCGGCTGTCACAGAGCATCTCTGTGCATGTATCTTGTACAAACTACTGTTTGTGGTGAACCACCTGATGCTGGCCTTGCAGACTTCTATCAGCAAAACCAGGCGCCTTCTGTGCCTGACTAAGCTAGCAGCGCATGCATCTGGCAGTGACCCCAGCAGCCAAATGCTCAAGGTCAAGGCTACTACGCGCCTGAGGCAGCTAACCCTGCAACAGCAATTGCAGCTGGACACTAGCGCTCCACTGTCCACCGCTCAGCTGGTCATGCAGGCCCTAGACAGCCAGGGGGAGTTAGGGCCTGATGCAGCAGTAGCTGCAGTTGAGGCGCTGGCGTTGGCGTATGACCAGTGGGACAATGACCAGCACAGGTAGGAACTGCATCAGTAATTCAATTACACCAATTTGGTGAACTCTCAGCCGTCTGCAGCGCCAAGCTTACCCAGTGCCGTATTGGCTGAGCATACCAGTCAGCTTCAGTCGAAGTTACGCATACACTATGACGTGTCATGGTGTGACTTCAAGGCTGTTCCACTGTTTTTTGTGGCTGTATTCGTGTGATACACGGGTTATGCAGACTGTAACAGGGCTCTCTTTTTCACTGTGGCAGACGTATATGCAACCCATAACAAGAGGCACACCTGTATCAGGTTCCTCTTCCCCTGTTATCTGGTTGCTTACTGTTTTTGTAGCTTCGGGCTCACATGATCCACCAAGTGTGCTTTACCCCTGCCTGCAGGCAGCTGTGGGATCGCAGCTGGCAGGCAGTGATGGAGCAGACCCCTCTGCAGGAGTTGATAGCAGTGCGAGAAACATCCCGCAGTGCAGGGGGACTGCCAGAGGCATTCCAGGAGTGCATACGGCAGAGCCCACTGTATCTGGCACTTGTGCGCACAGCAGCAGCTCTTGCAGATGCCAGCAAAGCCAAGGTCAGAAGGGTTTGGAGCTATCTCATGTTCAGTGTCGGAGTTGTTGGTGCCACTCAACCTGAAGTACTGTTACAGCACGCCTACAGCACGCCTATAGTATGGGACTTGCACCCTATGGCGGAACTGCAACTTCATTGCAGATTGCTGTGTTCCTGCTGCAGCTTCTTGAACTTGAAACCCTGCATGTACCAGGTGCTCTTGGGCTGTGGTAGTGAGTTTACGTCAGAGATTATTGTTGTTCTCCATGCTGCAGGCCAAGATACTTCCCCATCAAGTGTTGCACTCAACACGCACTACATTGGCAGAGAAAGTGCAGGAGCGGGAGCCTAGCTCATTAGACTGTGTGAACGACATCGTTGATGCAGCAACAAAAGCAGCAGACCCCCTACTTTGGACTACATAAGAGCAGACGCCCGACAGGTCGTTGTCTTAACTTGGAGGTGTAGGTTTGACACCGCGCAGGGCATGTGGGCACGCTGACAGTCTTTGCAGCAACGGCGAGTTTCCTTGCAACGGCGGACGATTGAGCCAGCCGCCAAGCCTGTCTGCGAGGAACACAGCCAGTCGTACACGTCTGACATGGAACACCTGATAGCGCCTGGTAGGGCTGTGTGGCATTCGTCGCCAGAAGTTTTTTGATTGGCAACATCCATCGTGGCGATCAAAGCAGGTGTATACGACGTCGGCGGTTGGCCGAAACCGATATTTGCTCGGGCATATCGTGCACGACACGCGACACTCTGGGTGACAGAATAGCGTTTGTGCGCTGGTGTCCTTCCGATACTCGATACATCTGAGGTGTCGGCGTGGAAGCTTGTGGTAATTGCCCTGCAGCTGGGCATTCGACAAGGACTTCGCGGTACTAGTGTGCCGACTCCGAAGCATTAAGCAACAGAGGCTGCTGTGTACTGCGGAATATCTCTCTCTGGAGCATGAGAATCAACGTTGATGTCACGGCACTTGTCCACCTGGAACAACCTCCTGACGTGCAAGAAATTGTGAGCTGCTGTGATGCCTCACTTGCAGTAATTGCTAGCGTTTGGCTGAGCAGCGCCTGAGATCTCAGGTCCAGACCGCGATTGCCGACCTGTTGGAGGGTCAGTAGCTGGCGGCACCTGTTCACCGTCACCTGCCGGCTGTATATACATCAAATACAGCTACAACTACATATTTCTGCATCACCACTGTGTGGCAGCTGGGTTGTGTTGACTCGTCCTGTGTCTGTCTGGCCGAGCGGGGCCGGGCCGAATACCGGTCACTGCCCAAGGGCTTTAGCTCGGCTGTATCAGGTTTCACAGACACGTTGGATACGCCTCTTGTGCTGGCAGGAGGTTGAGAACAGCGTAGAAACTGTGAACTGGGTTGTGTTGTGTCACTTTCCAAGCACGCACAGATTCTGCAACCAATATCAACAATGGGACCTGATGGTTTACTGCCCTGCAGCTGTCTGCTATAGATGCCAGCCCCTTGCTGCTGAAGGTGGTCAACTGTCCTGTTGTTAAGTTCGAGTACACCATCAACTTCGACCGATTGAGGACAGCAGCCCAAGCACTGCTCAATGAGTATCCAATCATTGGCGGCAGGTAGGCCCTGGCGCCGCCACGGCATGCACATGTCATGGTTTTACCACTTAGCAACACTCAATCTTGCAAGTTGCCATACATTGCAAGCCAACTGAATACGTTAATTATGTCCACACCAGATTTGAGAGGCACTCATCTCAGCTTATAAGGTCAGATTATACCTGGCCCTAGATCCACGCCTGTTGGCTGCCTTGTTTTGTGTCATGCGGGTATGGGGAATACCGTCTTAGACGGTGAAAGTATCCACTTGTAACATCCCCTCTCTCTCTCATTATGATAAAGCAGCAGCACTGCAGAAGTCTCCATCCACCCTTGGCAAGGGCCAGGGTCAAAGTGCCGTTGACCTGGCCTCTGGCTTTGCATCATGAAGCGTTCACCAGTGCAAATCCCAACTTGGGAACTGAGTGTGACTGGGCCAGCCTTGCAAAGCTTCTACGCTGTAATATCATTCAATTGGTGCGGCACCACATAAGCGGTGCTACCGGGGTGCCAGACAGTGCAAAAGTGCACGCCCTTGGTGAAGCTCATCCCAGGTAGTTTACATTTACCTTCTGTGACTTGCATTCGATGAGGGAATCCCTTAGGGTGTTGGCGGTCTTGCTGCTGGGCACTCTGCAGGCTTACAAGTGTGTCCAGGGAGGAGATTCGCAAAAAGTCGTACTTGAAGTCTGCTGCTTACTGCATCAACGTGGCTGATCCACAATCTGGGATCCTACTATGTGAAGCATCAGCGGACTGCAGCAGCAAGGAGATCAGTCTCCATGCGCACTTGGCAAACAATTTCAGTCTGCTGGAGTCCAAGGTTGTTTTGCCGCCTTGGCACCAGGTAAGGGTATGCAAGTGACTGCTGCAGTCCCCAAGTCACGGTAAGTTACTGAGATGCGGCGGTTGCATCACTGTGCAGCTGAGTTGCACACAGCTTATTTCCATTACTGATGTGACACTGTCAAAGTCCGATGTGACCGGTTTGCCTGGCACATGGATGCCTGCTAAGCTCAACTTGAGGCCCCGAGGAAATTCCCTTCCTTGAGTGCCTTGTTCTGAGCCACTGAGCGTGCCACCGTGTGCGACGTATGTTTTTTTATGGGGTCTGTGTTTTTGAGCAGCCGCTGGACATATTGGCACTGCTCAAGGGCAAGGAGCCCTTGCTGAAGCTGCAGCTGACACACTTTACTGATGGAGGGTGTGTGCTGGCAGCCAGCATGCCACATCTCCTGGCAGGTAGGTTTCACAGGGCTGTGCTTGCCCCCTTCAGCGGCTGGCTGTAGACGCAACATTCACTGATAATACTCCAGCCCACCCGATTGTAGCATGACAAGCTGGGCAAGGTAGAGTGGAGTCACTGTGTGGTCATTGCCATACTCACAGCACTGATGCCAATGAGACCCCACTGGCCCATGTGTAGTGTGACACCCGTGAGCCTCAAGTTAACAAGACTAGCACTAGGACACCTTTGGGCCAGTGCCACTGCAAGGCTTGTAGTGCACTGATGCTGCAGCTGTGGTCTAAACCAAATTTGCTTCTAAGGTGGGCACAGGCATGCGCACTATGTGTATGTGCAACTCCTAACTATCTGGTGAGTTGGTGGTGTTCCTTGTGTCGATTCATCATGTACAGACAGTCATTCCAGCACCCTGCTGCTGACCCGCCTGGCACAGCTTTACCGCCAGCTGCCTGTCAGCAGCAGCAGTATTAGACCCGTCACATGGGCAACAACGCTGGTGCCAAGCAGCAATGCGGATGTAACAGAGATCCTACACACAGCAGCAGCAGCAGCCGCTGCGGCAGTGGTCTCAGTTGCTCCCCGTGATGCAGGCCCAGCAGCTGTGTCGGGGGTTGCCTGTAGTCCGCTGAGGCCGGACAGTCTGTCCTTGGAGTGGGCAGCAGGTGATCTCCACAAGCAATGGACTAAGGCAGCACTGCTGGCTGAAGGTACTGGCGGGAATCTCTCCAAGAAGCCAGAAGGCGCGCCGCCATCTCAGCTCAAGGTTAGTTGCAAGAGGGCCTCTGTTTTCATGTGCCTGGCACATGGCATGTGTAACAGAGCCTGACAGACCCTATATAGAGCCATATATGGCATAGTCTATGCCTGATGTAGGCCTAGGAACTGATAGACTGCGTCCTGTTGTTGGACAGTCGTGACAATTCTTTTGGAAAAGCTCACCAACAGCAGCAGATACCCAGTGTACCCAGTGTATACTTGATCAAATATCGGCCATAGTGCTATGATAGAGTCTATATGCATCATGTTGGGACACCTGCTGAACAAAGGTTTGACTGTCACCTCTCAGACCAGAGTAACCCGTTAGTCCCATGCGCAGCAGTAGCAGCATGCTACCCTTGAGAAATGTATCATACCACCTGATATCATTCAAGGCTGAGACCTGTCTTTGGATTTCTGTACCAAAATCATTTGGTTCCATCAACTGACACTTGCCGCCACTCAAATGAGGGGTCACCCCTGTACACACCCCTCACCCACAGTGTAGCCATCAGTGACACCTTTGTAAATCACGCAGACACTGTAGTCACCTGACTCTTCCATCCACTCCAGTAGCACAGATGTCAGCCTTTTACTCGACAATTGCGAGTTTCTTCTTGTGCAGTGCCTCAGTCTAGACCTCCAGTCTGCTGATAAGCCCAGCCTGTGTGAGACGCTGAAATGGCTGGCAAAGGCAGTGAAAGACGCACGGACAGCAGTGAAGCGCGACCCAGCAGGCAGCACCCTGACCAGCAGACTACTGTACATACCCGCTGCTGATGTGCTACAGCTCAAGGTGGGCCGCTGCTGTGACAAGAGTCGCAAAATGTTTTCTGCGTGTATTGCAACTCTTCAAAGCCCATCTGGACAGTCTCGAACATCATGGCATGCCTGTAAGCACCCTCAGTGCAGCACTGCTGCCAGTGGGTGAGTACTCAGTCTGCAGACAGCAGCCTCAGGTGTATGATAAACTGTGTGCTGCACACATGTACATGTACATGTCACAGGACACTGCAGGGCCTAACTCAGTGGTAACTGGATGTTGTTTTTGATAACCCTGGTAGTTTGACTACTTTGCTGTATTGCAGGTATTTGCAGGAGCTGGGAGCCATGCAGGGCTTGGTAAGCATATCTCTACCAACGATGCCATATCAGCTCTAGTGTGGCTCACCTTCTGTGAGCTCAGAGCCAGGCCTCTACCTGGGAGCACTGTTGGCAGCAACAGTAACGTAAAGGGCAAGGCCAGCAAAGGCAGAACCCCAGCTGGAGGCCATTTGGGTTTGGCAATCAACTTGAGGCACAACTGCCAGGATCTACAGCAGCAGCTGCCTGCAAGCTATCTGGGCAACGCAGCCTGGTGTTTGCACATCAGCAGCAGAAACGGGCATGGTGGCAATTTCTCAGCTGGCAGTGTGACTGCCGTTGAAGCAGGCAGGATGGACACTCACGACCTTGAGATGCAGCTCAATGTGCCCGGCCCAAACATTGTCCCAGCTGCCAAGTCACCGGACATCAGCAGCTTTGTCAGACCTTTGCAGATTGCCGCTGCAGCAGTAAGGGGTGGCCTGGTCAAATTCAGGACTACAGCTGGGTGTGGAAACGAGCTGCTGCGGCTAGTGACAGAGCAGCAGGCGGCATCAAAGAGCGTCCTTGTGAGTGCAACCGTGTGTGCAGACAACGGCAAATGCTGTGTTGGCAGATCTCTATTGCAAGGAAGGATGCCACAAACCTTTGTGGCTGTTGTCTAGCTGGACTCCTTCCCGACTCTGCCTTGAGCTGATGCAAGCACCAATGCATCAAGTATTAATATTGCCACATGTCATTGGGCCTACAACCCAGTGGTTGTGGTGCACAAATGCCGTGCAAGTTTGCTTCACTGGTCTGGTGATCTTCACGGTGGCATCTACACAACAGCAGCAGGACCCCATTATACTGGTAACTTACTAAGGACCTTACTGGCATAAATTTTTTTTCAAACCAGCCTCCTTGCTGCAGCTGCTTCAAGCAGTTTGAAACGCCATGGTAATCCCAGGGGACAACTATTAGCAGTCCTTGCTAAGCTTCCTTGCTGCATGCTTTTCCACCTGCTGACTCCTCTCTGCCTGTGCCTGTTTCTGGCACGCTGCTGCAGGTGCGAAATCTGTCCCGCCTTGCAGTGAGTGTGGACGGATTCATCACCAGCTGGCAGTTCCCAGTGCACAACATCAACTTTGGCCAGGGCCCCCCAACAGAATACAGCTGTACTGTCAGACCAACCCCTTCTTGGCAGGCTGCTGTACTGCCAAGCCTGGGGGCTTCAGCAGCAGAAACAGGGGTAATGATACTGCTAACAGTGCCAGCTTCTGCCGTGGAAGGACTGAGAAACAGTACCGTCCTGAAGCAGCTGGTTCCCACGGCTGACTTCCTGACCTGAATGGAGACCCTCCAGTCGCTTGCTTTCTTAACACATCTTGTGTAATGAGACGGAGATGGCACAAGGGAGTCCCTTCCTGTTGAAAATGACTGATGGACAGTGGGGACAGCCACTGTCCCAAAACAGCAGCTGTGCCGCTGAGCTTGTTTTGACCTCTTCCCTTGGTGGCAGCTGTGCATGTAATCAACAGGCAATTGTGGCTGCTGTGGCCTGCCAACGTGGCTATGCAGCATGCGTATTCTACATGTACGCAGCCAACACATCTGCAGCCTGCCAGGCCATGAAACAAATACTCCGTAACAATTGTCAAACTCTTTGAGAGCCACTGAGCGGTCTTGACGTCTGTTTCAGGTGAGACAGGAAAAAAGCAAATGCTTTCCCAAGGGGTTGATAGTAAAGGAAAAGCCTTCAATGGCATTCATCGTGGTGGCGCTGGCCCATCAAATGGCATATGGATGCATTCACACAGTGCCACTGGCTGGGTGTACAAGGGGGTGACAGAGTTGATAGTTCTGTCATGGGTGCTGCAAGAAGTGGTGATCAACACACATGCAAACATATAGAAATATTATCGTTTAGATTCATTGTAAGATGGGGCTATACGTAGCGAATGAATGGTCTTGGACACCCTAGAGGTTTCTCAATGAAACATCGGACGATTGAAAAGACACTGGTTTGGGCGGCGTAGACAGCTTCATACCCTTGTGACAGCAGGTGGGCCATATGCTGTGGATTGTATTGGTTTACAATCTAGGTGCATATATGTGCCTATATAGGCAACTAAAGATAAAGTACCAAATTTGGCACGCCAAGAACGACGAACTGAGTGAGGCATAGTCCATCAAACATGCACCAAAAGCGAACAGCTGCAGGTGTAATTAAGCCAGCTGTACTTGCCACCTTCCCCTTTATCCAGGTACTTACTGGCAATTGGCGCTCCTTTGGTCGCTCTCATGCGTGTGACCAGTGTGAGGGCGACAGTCCTCGCCACTTATTATCTTGTTATCAACTCATATCACGCACAAGTTCAAGAATAACAACTGTCTTCAGTCTGAGTAAAGCTTTGACGGAAGCCTTTGGGGTCGTCGGTGTCAATTTGGTGATTTCTGCAGCTGACTGCATCGGCAGTTCAGTAGTTGGAGCTTGTGTTGTAGTTGGAGCTTTGGTGGTAAACAGTGAGGATGGACAGCTTATATCGGGGCCCTTGCGTTGCCGCACTGATGGTGCTCGTCGTCGTGGGTAAGTCACCCCAAGGCGCAGCAGGTCACCGACGAACTATCCTGCAACTACAACAACTACCTCCAACAGGACTGCTCGGGCAATCATACAGTGCAACAATGTTTACAGTGTCTATGCATCTTACCAACGTGTCAGCCTTGAGGTATTGCATCACCCAGAGTCTCACACATGTTATTTTTGGTCAAGCCTCGAGCTGAATATTCACACTCTATTGTCCTGCAGTCGCCAAGTGTCTCTTCTGGGTGGAGTAAACGCAACACATGTCATGTAGCAAAGACGGAATTGAAATAGCCAGTAACATCAATGCTGGTTGAGCTGATCTGGGTGCCACACTGGTGACCATGACCTGCAGGTGCCAGTGCTCGGCCCCTGCGTCAGCTGCGCCAGCTGGGGTATGTCCCGCAGAACAAAGGCTGTGATGGACTTGTTGTAACGGTCACCGGAAGCAGCAGTTGGTGGCACTGGGCACGTAATGAGCCCAGCATACAGGGTACAGTACAGCTGCAAAACCCCAAGGAGTATGGCTTCCCAATAACATATATCCAAGTCATTGCTGAGTCCTCGGATGGTCTGACCTACTCTACGCAAGCTGACTGCCAGAATGGCCCAGGCACATTTGTTCCTGCCAACCCCATTCCCTACACGTATGGCACAGCGTCATGCAGTTACGACCTACAGCTTGACCAGCGTGTTCTCAGCTCATACTCAAGCCCCGGGCAAAGCAGCAGTGGTTCAGCGTCTGGTCAGCTGTCATACTTTCCAAGTAACAATGGTCAATTCCAGCCCACTTGGACAGTCACAGCAGTTGCAACAATTGGCCTCAGCAATGCTCAGTGCCCTTCGCAACCAGAGTCTGTTGACACGCAGAGCTGGTGGTCCTGGTTCACCAGCTGGTTCAGCTCCAGCCGCAACGCTTCAAATGGCACCGGCAGTGTCAACAATAACAGTATCAGTGATAATACTGTTACTAGTGGCAGCCTTGGTGGCACTGCTGTAGCAAATAATGCAGCAATCAACAGCCAAAATCAGGCGCCCGGGTCGTTTGGGGACAGTACAAGCAGCAGCAGTGAGAGCGGGCGCCCTGACAGTGATATGGTCACCAGCATGACTAATCATGGCCATTGAAATGTTTGCCTTGATATTTTATAGCTTCTAGTCATTGCTCAGGGCAATGCTGCTAAATATACATGAGCATGTGAGATGTTGACTGTCAGTAAGTGATTAGTTAATCACTTACTGACAGTTAGTTAATTTCCGCCACGAAAAATGTGCAGAAAGATGCACTTGAGCATATGAGGTTGCTGTATGCATTGAAGCTCAGCCACAGTGCGGCCTTGAGGCTCAGCCACAGGGTGACCTTGATGGTGTGCTGCTGTGGTCACCATGCATTGGACGCGCACCCAGTGCCACCAGTGGCACTTGGCCTCGCTGTCTGCCTGTGTCTAGCACTGCCTCACATGCAGCTGCCACCTGCTGTCATGCCCCAAAGGCCGTGCACAATGATTAGTCAAACCATGAGCTGTTACTTGAAAGTAGCAACACCCGGAATCAGTTGATTTGGCAGATACATCCATTGTACTTGCAACAAACTATTTGTTGGTCGTGGCTGATCAGCTGGGTGATGACCCAGTTGTCAAAGCAGCATGGTGTGTATGAGGACAGTTATTCACCCATACTCTGATACTTTATCTGTCAGACTTCAGCCGGCCTAACACCGAGTGCCTCATCGACGTGGGGTCACGTTCTGCGGCAGTGCGGTGCGTAGTATGCAACATGGCCGTGCTTGAACTGTTGCCCTACCAATAGATTTTCCAGGCTGGCCTTGAGATGTGTTCCCAGGAGATTCATTCTCCAACTATTGGAGGCTGTATATCCAGGTGCTGCTGCTTCAAGCACTGAGGGCCACTTTGCGGCAAACTCACGGGCAACTACAGCCAGCGTCGATTTTGTTGTGGGAATGTCACCAACTGTTGGCTTGGAGTCAAATGTCAGCCTGGCCACACTGGCAGTGTGTAGCAGCCACTGGTACCAAGGTCCTGGCAAGAGGCTGTTGCATGCTGTACTTATGGTATGTTTCACTCAGCAGCTCAAGAATAGATCTGTGCCGCTGCTGCCACTGGGTACAATGGTGGTGCCACTGGCATTTGCTGACAATCTAATCAGATCATCAGTGACAAAATACGCCATCAAAACTCAAGCTGCTGCTAGCATTTCGGCGCAACAGGCTGCAAATCACATTGCAACTGTCAGCGAAGCCTGTGTGTCATGCTTTGGCTGTCCTGAGCACCCCTGTGGTGTCTACCAGCTCTGTCCATCGCTCCTTCTCAAGCTGTTCAGGTGTTTTGAAGTCTGGGTCCTTGTAGTACCTCCAGCTGAATTTGTGGCAGCCAAGGCACAGACTCTCGCTCTCCCAGATGCGCTTGCCACGACACCAGGTCTGCACCAACACACATGGCTGTGTTTGTACAGAAAAAAACTGTGACGTCTGGCGCATCAGACTTGCAAACAGTGTTTATACACCTCGCAGGATGCAAGGGCGCTACCTAGTAGGCTGTTAGCCAGCACACCTTCCTGTACTGCCAGCAAGTGGGGCACACTTTGAGCATAGCTGAGGATGTGTTGTTTGCCACTGTCACTGTTGCCACGTGTCGATCTGAACGTGTAACTGTCACTGTTGCCACTGTTGCTGCAGCTGCTGTAAACAGTGCTGGATGATGTCTATTTGTTTGATCCGCTGTCACAGTCATTGTTAGAACAGTAGTTCTTAGTCAGATTGCGTAATACTCCACCTTCATGACAGGGCCGCCCTGTCCACGGTGGACCTCTGGGGACCGCTGATGCAGTGCACTGCAGATCTCCATTCAATGCAGCATTTCTGCCACATAATATGCCAGTGACACCATACCTGTGTGAAGGCATGTTCCTTTGTGTTGTTGCTGCCGCATGCCAGACATTCTGGGAACTCCTGGCTGGTTTTCCAGCGGTGCGACCACTCTTCAACACTCATCACCTTGAAGCCATTGCCAACGCTGGGGTTGATTTCTACAGGATCACCGGCTATCACCTGGTAGCAGCATGTACCACAGCTGTGCCATAGTAGGCCACCCACCCATCACGTTATCAATGCCGAGCCTCAGCAGCTGTGCTGTCGGCCTTGGTGAGAAGCGTGTACAGCGTGATCAATGATGCTGCAGTGATGGTGGGCATGTGCTGAGCCACATACCGTAGCTTTTCTGTCAACAGCGATACAGCAACATCAGTTGATGCATGTGAGTGCAAGGCACATACGTTCCTTTCTTGCTCAATGCTGGGGTACTTCACTATGCACTTAACTGCAGCCTGCTCATATGTACAGTAGGCCACTGCCATTGTTTGAACAGTGTCTCACCTTGGCCCACTCCACTCTGTGCACTTTAACCTTGGGTGCATCGTTGATTGATGTGTCTATGGGTGCACGAAGGTCTTCATTGTACTTTGGGACGGACATGCTGCTGCTCAGAACTGCCAGCACCCGGTTGCTATTGACTACTGAGTATCGACAGGCGTTGCTCAGCCAGCGGACCTTGGTTGGTGATTTGCATTTCACGATCTGCGAGGTTGCTTATAAGCAGCAAAAGCGCTGTTCAACGTTGTCGAACTGGCCGTTAACGGCCAGTGTTCGATCACAACTATGCAGCAGAACCAGATGCAGACTGCATCAATTAGGACTCATTTCAACAGTAGGTTTTACTGTAGCTTGCAGGATGATCGCTCTCCTTGTGACGGATTGTTTGGATCCAGCATCCACTGCGCGCCTAGTACCGCCTTTTTCGTTCAACTGTAGCCTGCATGCGGTCAGTGAGAACGATGCAAGTACACTTGGTATTTTGCAACTTAATCAAAGGCTACTTGAAAATGTGCAACGATCATCGTCTGCCGTGCTGCTGTACGAGAGTTGGTGCCACAGTGCTGCTGTGCGACAGTTGGCAACCCAGCACGCCTGCTGGCATCGTAGCTACGGCCAAATATAGCTGCGGGCGCAGCCTGGCGGTCTTCAAGGGGCATTCTACTAGCAGCGCAGACAGTAGTCTACAAGGGTGTCGTGAGGCCTGCCAGATGAGCTGTACTGTAGCAGCAGAGCCTGGGAGAAGTGCGCAATAGTGGCTCATCAGATCAATGCCATCATGGCGATCAGATCGTTGAAAGATCTGCCAGCCTGGCTCAGTGAGGCGGAGGAAGTCGAAGTCACACAGACAAGTCATTCGTCATGACGCATCTCGTATGTCAGCTCCCTTACTACGCCATCATGCCACGTTTCTAGCACTCAGTAACAAATAATTATTCTTCATAGACACAAAACAACAGACACAACACACATTTGCACGCAGTATGCCGGTAGAAGATTACAGCTTGCCTGTATGCAAGGTCCCCTACTGTTCGATGTGCAGCTGCCACTTCTGAGATTGTGCTTCCACGCCCTCCTATCATCTCACTCAGTGAGCAACATCGGCCCGGGCAAGGTTGCAGTAATGTTGTATTGAGGAGGATCCTTTGGACATCGATGATATCATGATGATCCCCTTTACTTCTACTAAAACTGAGTTGAGCTTCACTTGTAAAAAGAGACAAGGACAGACAACAGCAAGCGTTGCACGCGATATCCTGATGAAATAATACCCAATTTGACAGCATCATCCAGAGGCATGACTGACATCTGGTAGCATCATCAGATGTGTATTGTTGCGCTATATATGGCCAGTGATGTACACTCCTGCAATGGATGTTTTGAACCTGAGCAGAAACCCAGATGACACAAGTTGGAAATCACAACAAAACACATTTTTGGCAGACAGCCTCTGTAGTGCCCAGGAGGTGCCACGATGCCTTCTCACTCACCCATGACACTGCTTGCAAGGTGCCCTGACATGCCGAGTGAAAGGCTCTCACACATGCATGTGCTGTAGCACATCAAGGTAGCTGTACATGCCAATCAGTGTCAATCACTGCCATGGTACCAGCCCATGCTTGCAGCGCCCCCACCCCTTGATATGCAAACTCCCTCCAACAGTGTGAACAATGAAATGCTCACAAGCACGTCTGGTATTCACACTCCAGAGGCATCCGCCAACCTGACATATACTCACTTTCGTTTACATACCAACAAAAGAGTTGACAACCTGATGCAGAGACTCAGCTGACAGTTCACGGGCTTTGCTGCGATTCTTCCAAAAATCAGCTGGTGCCACCCATTTTGCCTACTTCCCTAACTGAAGTGAACTGTACAAGATCCAACTACAACTGCAAAATCAGCTGCCTGTAATCCTACACACCTGCACACCTGCTGCAGATGAGGCTCAACCACGAAAGGACAGTCTCAAGAAGTCTACCCGCCTTGCCCTGTCTGCAGTAAACCTGCCCCGCTGACCATTGCCCCTTCCTGCTGCTGCTGGCTACCTAACTGCACTAGCGCACCACAATCAGATGTCTCCACAGAGCCCAGCAGGTACTGTGGTCGACCAGGCTCTATAACGCCCATCTGATGCATGGGCTGATCTATAAGCATTATGTCATCATTCTCTATTGGCTGCTGTACCGCCTGCTGTTGCTGCTCCGCAACTGGCTGCTGCTCTGGCTCCTGCATGGGATTTAGTGCCGACTGCTGCTCCTGCTGGTGCCCAAACCCATTGGCCATACCACCAGCAGCTGCTGCCTCCTGAGCCTGCCCTTCCTGCTCTTGCCCACCATAACTCGCATTGCTGAAGCTACCACCTGTCACTGCGCTGGTTGCCCTACTGCTCTTATACCCCGAGACAGCACCCATATCATGCCGATAGGGCCGTGCGGCCATGCTCTTGCCTGACAGCGCTTGCTTATCGGCTGGCATGTAAACCCTGGCTACAAAGGCCTGGTGCCTGATAATGAGCGGCGTCCAGGCTCTTGGCGGTGGGATCTCTTTGTGCATCTGCAGTGTGTTCTGCATGTGCACAAGGTCCCCATCATCTACATTCCAGGCATGCAGCTGCTGTTCAGTCGTTTCTGAGAAGCCTAAGTGCTTCCAGGTGCTGGATACTGACTCCTCACGAGTACTGCACAGCAGCAACCGTCCAATGTTGAGGGCTCTCGCCACCTCTTCAATTGCTTCTACTACACAACGCCCATAGCCACGGCCACGCTTGTTTTCGTGTGTTGCAACGAACGGAACTTCAATGTAGCCGGGCCCGGTTCGGATGGTTGCAGCTGTGAGGGGTTTGCCCTTGACCTGCAGCAGGCAGGCAGAGGCAACAGACACATCATGTTGTTCGATTGTTGCACAACCATAATGGGCACCTTCAGGACGCTGGGCAGCTATGCTGCTGACCATGGCTACGTCAACAAGTCAGTCGCTTGAGCTTGCAATGTTGCTGTTGCGCCACTGCTTTGTCACAACTGCTATATACCAAGCCAGAGCTGCCGGCTAGGCGTATCTATGGGGTGTACAGGACAGGATGATCACTAGACTTGCTGTAAGTACTAGGCATTGCTGCATTTGATGTATGTTGTGCTGCCCATGCTGATTGACCAGTAGCAGCGTTCAAAGCAGTGCAGCTTAAAGCTCACACTTGCTGCTGGAGACAGTCTGCATTAAATTAGCATCCTTGCTTTGCTGACCTGCAGCCCTGGCAGCGGGTCCAGGGGTGCTCCCAGCAGCGGATACTTCTTGGGTTCAGGTTTGTCGTATTGTCCGGGCGCGGGCCACATCACCCGATCGCGAGGCAGCAGCACAAGAACCCTGAAGCCTGAAAAGTCCTGTAAAGAGCATAGGCGACATCTGTTTAGTTGCAAGCTGTCGTGTCTAAAGCTGCCACAGATGTGCAAGGATACACCAGTCATGAAGAATTTACAAGTTGGGGTTGACACCTACATCAGTTCTGTCTGTGACCCACACTGTTCGTTCACTGCACGGATCACGACCTAAGAAATGCAGGCAAGCAATACAGCACCGTCTGACTGCATCTTGCTGTTGTTGGCGAGGAGATTGCGAATACCTTGGCATGCAATGTCAAGCACTGTGTTAAATGAAGTACACAATAGAGACAAGCAGATGCTTTGACAATTTTTGAGGTGGCTGATTGCTGCGATCAATTAGAATCGGCTGAGCTTCACGTGCTTATTCTAGAGCTAGAACCGCCAGAGATCCCCATATCATGACTAAGCGACGGCAGGTCCTAGAACTCCACTTGCAAGTCAGCAGTCTGCTGTAACTGAGTAGCCTGCATGTCAGGTCATGGTGAGTATCTGTTCCTTAAGCTTTCCTGCTTGCAGCCAACTGTGCTGCTGGTTGCAGCCACCGGCCGTCTGCAAAGGATGCTGTAACTGACAGAGTAACTACTCACATATTCTCCTTCTTGTTTGGCCTCCACCCCGGTGACAGTCCAATCCAAATACTCATGGATGGTAGCATTCCTTGGTTTGTCACCAGCCAGCCGAGACAGGCGCCTGGGCCCAATCTGACCAGTCTCAAAGGCTTTAAACAGGAAAGGCATATCAGACCTGCACTCCCGGGCACCTGCTTCCTTGTCTGCGCGGTAGTCTTTCAGCGCATAAATCACATTGGGTCTTCCAGGAAGTTCAAATAACATGTCTGTGGGCAGTGTGTAAAGTAGCTTGCGCGACTGGTGCAGCATTTCTAGCCGCTCGCCCCATGCTGTGGACATGCCGTCCCAGGCCGTCAAAAAGCACCTAAGCCCACAACTAGCCCTTCACTTTGATATACACCTGCTTATGGGCAGGCCAATGAGAGCCTCAGTACAACAAGCTGTGAAAGTCATGTGCGGCCCTGCCAGCACAGGAGCTGCTGAGGTATCTAGAGATACAACAATACGTTTGCAAAATACACTAGTTTCAAAAAGCTGGGGCAAACCTACATACGGCCCGGATCACCGGTGATCTGTGTAGCACCAGCACAGTCGAGTCAATACAATCTCACCATTGCATGACGCAGTGCGTCGTGAAGCGTGCTTCTGGATGAGCACCGGGAAACCCTTCGTCTTTGAACTCTCTGTCGGTCTCTTGAAGAGCATTCCGTGCTGTGCATGGGTAAGAGGGGTTCGAAAACTCATCGCTATGCTTCAAAATATATTTCGCGTGTTACAGTCTTGTGCGTCGCAGCGTTTATCCTCCGCTGATAGCGAATCGCTATGCTGCGCTCGTTGAGCAGCATCCAGGGCATACCAGAAATTATACCTGTTCATGCTGATGTATTGACGGTCGGCAGAGCTGCATCCGCCTCTTCAGGCGCTCAAGTCTGTCTGCAGCATCCAGCATGCCCAGCATTGCTGTCTAGGCGCCATGCTACTGTGCGGCTCACCAGTGATGGATACATGATGATCAAGGACCTCGGTTCTTTGAATGGCACCTTTGTTGCAGCTGGACCTACCCAGCCTGCGAGCAGGATACCAGCACAAGAAGACTGGCCAGTGCGACCTGGCTGCATTGTGTATTTTGGCGCAAGAGAACATGTAGTCAGCAACAGTGGCAGCTATTGTCCAAACCCATTTATATACTGCTTTGAGCGGTGCTCAGGTACAGCAACACAACAGGTATGTGTGTAGCAGCCCCTGGGACAGTGACGCTGTTGAGCAAGTATGCTGTCAATATTTTTGCATCCTGCAGTGATGTAGAGCAAAACCTTTTCATCGCACATGCAGGCACTGGAACAACAGCAAGCTGCAAAATCAGTTTATGGGTCTAGATACCCATCTGCAGCACAGCAGATGTCCAGCCACCAACCAAGCCTGCAGCAGCAACAGCAGCAAGAGAGACAGCATCTACACCAGCAACTGCCACAACAGCAGCAACAGTGCCAAGCAGCAGCACAGCTCAACGACGAGCAAGCAGCAAAGCGGCAGAAGCTCCTGCATACTGCAGGATCGCAACGTACTGTTCAAGCTGGCTGGACACCAGCTGCAGCTCACAATGAAACACCTGTCTCTGCGGTGTGCAAGGGTCCACATCACCACAGCCCTTTGGCTGAGGTGGCTGCAGTTGAGTCAGGCGGCAGCAGTGAGCACTGCCATCAGCAGCAACAAGACCGGGTGGTGGCTGGCAGTGAGCCAGAGGTCCTGCAGCAGCTGCAGCAACACTCGCCACCCCACCTGGAGCCACATCAGCAGACAAACCAGCAGCTGGGTCAGCAGCTATCACAGCAGCAGTTGATGCATGCAAAGCAGCCGGAAGCAGCTGTGCAGCGAGTGGCAGCGCAGCAAGCAACACCTCCTGCACCAGAGATAAGTGCAGTCATATCGAAACAACATCGCACACCAGCAACTTGCACAAGGGCTGTTGCAAAACGAGGTTGCAGAACATCAGGTCCTGATTGCTTCCGCTCGCCCTCCCCAGGCATGCGCGTCAGTGTGTCCGCACTTGAGTGTGCCATCTGCAAGGACATGATGGTGGCACCTCATTCATTGGGTTGTGGCCATGCCTTTTGTGGGTGAGTGCAGATGAAGCAAAGTGCTTCATGATCACATTGATGTGTTGTCATGTGATGTGTTTTAGTCTTCAGGCAGGTATCCTGTGGTTGCTCCCAGCAACATGTCTCAGAATGCAAGCCAATGGCCCTGTACACTCACATCTGCAGAAGTTACACCGTGGTCATCTGTGCTTTTATACATGGGCTCAGCCAGACAAGACAATCACAAATCTAGCACCCAAAGCAGCTGCAAGAGAGCTAACGCATGTACCAGCAGCAGCCTTCCTTTGTCATGCTGTGTGCAATGTATCATCTTGCAGGCCTTGTCTGGAGCAGTGGCTGGATCGCCCTGAGCCTACCTGCCCAAGCTGCAGAGCTCCAATCAAACGTGAGGCCAGTTCAACAGTCCTGTGGTGTTCTGCGGGTGCACATCTGGTTTGCATACCAGGCATTTCAAGTGCATGCTGCTTATGCTGTGTAGACCAATGCACATGATTGGCATGTTTGCACCTTGAGAGGTGTGCACACGAGGGTCACACTAGTTCCTTGGCTGACGGCTAGGGTTGGTGTCACAGTTGCCTCTGCAACCTGCTGATGCTGCAGATGCTCCAATCCTCCAGCGCATCCTGGACAGCATTGTGTCAGAGGCAGCGCTCAACCAGGGTAGCGAAGGTCAAGACAGAGCAGCAAGGCTTGAGGCATGGAATGCTGTCAGGGACGTGACAACCCTACACTGGAGGGAGAGGTTCAGCACAGGCAGCTGCAAACCCAGCAAGCCCCATGTGCAGGTCAACAGGCAGATCACAGCAGCAGCAGTGGCACCAGCAGGCAGAACTAGAAGTCTACAGCAGCAGCAGCAGCACCAGCCTCTGCTACCAACGCCTGCAGGCGTAATATCACTCTTGCCTGGACGTCATGGGAGTGCCATAGCAGTAGCGGCGGCAGCAGCAGCAGAGGTGGCTGTCAGACACTCAAACCAAGGGCGTGGTCGGAGACGTTCTACACATACTGGAGCAGCAGCGAGAGCAGCCAGGGCTCATGAAACAGCTATCGCCGCCGCTGCAGCAGCAGCGGCAGCTGCAGAAGCCACTACTATCGTGGCAGCGCATAGCAACCATACAACAGGCAGATCAAAGTCTGCACGGGGATCTCGGGGAAGAAAACTGTCCAGAGCTAGCAGCCGGGCTTCACGTGAGAGGCCTCAAGTCGCAGTACAGGGGCAGCCACAGCAGGGCCAGCAGCAGCAGTCAAGGCCAAGGGTGGCACGGCAGCAGGCTATCAATGGCTTTCTGAGACATGCGCCTGCTGCTGACAGGCAGTGACCAGTGCTAGCAAAGCCTTCTTGTTCGCTCGAGCAACCTCTTGTGTCTGTTGAAAGGCCGGCAGCAGAGTCCTCTCGCCTCAGCATGTGGGTCTCAGGTGCAGCTAAGCGTGCAGACGGCATTGAGATTGCTGTGGCCACTATATGGCAAGCGCTGTCGCCTCCACGACCACATGTACTTATGCAGGCGTCTTTAGCAAGCTCGCACATGCTCAGCAGCGGAGCGAAGCAGTACAAGTGCTATTTTCCCACCACAGCAGTGGGCGAGCTGCAGAATAGAGCCAGGCAACAAATACGCACACAAAATTGCCAAGGGGCTGCATAATGTGATGATGCGCTTGGATCATGCCTTCCGGCAACAGGGTTCCCGCTCTGTAAATTGCAGCGGCTGCCACTTTGACAGACACAGAGAACATGGCTTCTCAGATTTTTTTTGATGCTTGTGTTTCACTTGGTGTCTACTAAGGAGCGGAATGGGACAGCCAGCTTCGTCCTTACTTCGACAATCAGCAGTCCGCAAGAAGAGTGTTGCATCGTAGCGTGCACAATCAGCAATTCCTGACATTTGGGTTTGACAGTGTTTGCAGATCAGGCCACCCGATCTAGGCATTGTATTGCCATCAAAAGCCTTGCACTGTTGCCAAAGCACTTGCTGGTTCTAGGAGCGGCACAGCAAACAACGACAAGCGATGAACACTGGCAACATGTCAGTACTGAACGCCAGGTCTTACCAGCGCGATCTTATTGAGGTGGCCACTGACAACAATGTAAGTAGATCAGTTTCAGCCTCGGTGCCAGATTCGGCCAAGCAACGACGATGGCAGCACAAAAGCAATTTCGATGTTTCATCTTAAAGCTGTTGTACACTGTGACTGAGAGATTTCCGCACGAGTCGCGAAAATCGGCTCCCTTGGACTCCTCTTTGGCCCTCTGCATTTGTTTGTTGAAACATTTGTCCACCGTGACGAACGAATTCTGGTGCTGCAGGTGATTATCTCCCTGGCAACAGGTATGCATGACAGTGTCAAAGGGTCTACTTGAAGAGCAACAGCAGCAGATGCTGTTTCCTCACCACACCTTGGACAGCAGCAGCGCAGCACAGAGCACCGCCGTGCCGGCTTGTACTGATTGTCTGTACTGGTGCCTGCATGCATGGGTTGTTGCACTATGGCCTACCATCGGAAGGCATGTTTGAGTCTCCTGCCAGCCTGCAGTAGTCGACCAGTTCCAAAGCCTGTTGAAGCTGATGGGTATGCATCCAGCACTGCTTCACACCTCGCTACAGGGGCTGGCAAGACACTGATTGCTGCAGAAGTCATCCGGCGCAAGCTGCCCAAGATGAAAGAAGCCAAGAAGGCAGTGCTATTTCTCGCACCAACAAACCCACTGGTGGCTCAAGTGAGCAAGATGTCTTGATCTATGCACCTACGGCATCATGGCACATTAGTATGCAGCTTGTAGGCCCTCATGTGTCTTTTTGATAAGATACTTAATAACCGTACATGACCCTGCCCCTTCCTATGATCTTGCTGTAGCAGCGGCAGATTGTTGACATGCCAGGAGATGCAGTTGGCTTTTGGAAGTGTTGCTTCTGCTGCTACCACACATCTGACCTCCAAGAGAGATGCACTCATCATAATGAAGGAGCTCTACTCCTGAAATTGTGCTGCATTTCAAACATACCAGAGGTGTATCTTGCACAAACTGTTGCTGTCCTGCAGCAATGTGATGTTGCCCTGGGAGGCACCCATGGATTCATGGCCCGTGCCTATCATGGCAGTGTTAACAAGCACCACATGTCCAGCTGGGACAGGGCAAGGTGGGAGGCCTTGGTGGAGGAGACTGATGTGTTGGTCATGACACCGGATGTGTTGCTGCACACACTCAGCCATGGAGTGTTCAGAGTATGGAAAATCTGTGTCTGAAAAGCTGTCTTGAAAAAGTTGCAAATACACCCGCAAGTGAAAGTATAGTGTTGAAGTCCAGGGATTGATTCCATCAGAGCATGCAAACATATATCTCCCTCGACCACACACCTTCACCCTGTTGCTTCAGCAGGCCGTTCTGCCTGCACGCCTGTCGTGCAGATGTCTGACATTGGGCTGATAATATTTGACGAGGCACACCACTGCAAGTCCGACCACCCCTACAACCAGCTGCTGCAGGACTTCTACCATCCCCTGGCCTCAGGGGAGCGTCCTCAAATCCTGGGGCTGACTGCCAGCCCTGATGGTGTGGAACCTGACACCAGAAGAAGGAAGGGCAGGCCACTGCACATGGGGCTGCAGTATAACATGAATGCTTTCCTCATCACAGTGCCTGCTGAGGGACCTCTCAGGTACAATAGTCCTGCGGACATAGGGACTTCCTGCCAGGTGACAATCACAGAAGTCATGTTGCCACTGCCAGCTGAATTGTAGCTGGCAGTGGCAACATGACTTCTGTGAGTGTCACCTGGCAGGAAGTCACTCTCAGCACTGGAAAAGCATCATACAGCACCAATATACTGCTATTGGCAACGGGCTGGTGGTGTACTTCTGTGGCTGCACATTCTTATCTGTACTTCAAATTACTGCAGGCAAGAGTTGTCGGCTGCTGTGCCATGGCCGTCCACACACTTGCTGACATACAAGGCAGTGCCGGCAGAGGGAGTCATCAGGGACAGTCTGAGGTGGCTCAACTGGATGAAGGAAAGACTGCTCAAACCTGCTAAGAGGTGAGTGCAGGCGACGATAAGGTGGGAGGGGACAGGGGCTATGATACTGATGATACTGGCCATCACTGTGCAGTGTGTTTGTGTGTTTCATATTGAGCCTGGTGGTGTTGTCCTTTGAACCAACACAGCAAAAAGTGGTACAGCCTGACCGACGCAGCGCTGTCCTGCATGTGCCGCAGGTGTGAGCAGATCTGTGAGATGTTGAGACGGCAGGAGCTGCTGGCATCGGCAGGGTACTCGGAAGGTAGGCCAACACCAACACCATCACAGCGTGAAAACAATGTTGTTGAATCATGCCCCCTGTATATATACAGAGCCCAGGACAGACGCACATTGCTGCCGCTGATGTTGTCTGAAAACCATCTGTTACCTCTGCCGCCGCGGCTTCTTCATCTGGCTTACTTGATGCTGCAGTTGGTCTGAGCACAGATGCATTCGAGGGCTTTGCAGAAGGTCGACGTGTCTCAGCCCTCGACAAGCAGGTGTGCTTCCTTTAAGCAGCAGGGCAGTGTTGATGCAGACAGCTGCAAACATTGCCATATGCTGTTAATCAGCATCACAGGATTGCGCTGTATGTTGAACACCTGTAGCAGCTGGAAAGTGTTGTCCGTGATGGCATCCACAACTGCTACACACACACTGCAAAGATGCAGACAGATCAGACAGCATGGCAACAATCCAATTGGCCAATGCTGCATCCTCACCATGCGTCCCCTCTCCTGCCGCTGTCCTGCCAGATCCAGGGTGTGCTCTACTGCTTGGAGAACCTGGGTCCCTGGTGTGCTGCCGCTGCTGCGTACCTTGACCTGCTTGCGCCTCCTGATGAGGTAGAGATTGAGCACGAGCTGCAGGAGGAACAGCTGGATGACCCCAATCTGAGTGGTGATGAGGCTGATGATGATGATGATGATGAGATGCAAGAACAGGCGGCAGAGGATGAGAGTGATGACCGTGAGTTGAATGTCGCTTTGGCTCTTGTCAACTCCACAGCAGGGAAGGCTTCATCTTCTGGAGCATGGGGGAGATCACTATCAGCATTACTCAAGTTGCCAGAGTTTAGTAGCTATGCATGCAGTACAGGGCCAATGGGTTTCTTTTCACCCTGATACAACGGTGGTCCTGACGCTTGGTGGGATTTCAAGGTGCTGTGCTGCTGCTGCTCCAGCCGGCATTCATATTGCTGTTGGTGGTGACCCCTGTCGCATCAATGATGATGAGCTGGGAGGACCTCCGGAGCTGCTCCTACAGGAACTCAGGTGGGTGGGATGCAGTTCAGGGCTTGAGGGGCAACAAGTGCACAGCTACGTCAGCAGTAGCTCAAGGCAACCTCAACCTTGTATAATGGTGCTGCCAGGCTGCAGTCGCTGAGGATGTCAGCAGCATCGAGAGTGTTCCAACTGTGTGAAGTTATTCTGCAATGTTCCAACAACAGGCTGCTGATCATACAGGAGCCCCACTGAATCTGAAACATGGGCGATCTACTTTCCAAACAGTGTGTTTGCTGCAGCTGCTGCTTCCGCTGCCACCATACTGCTTTTGTCATGCCGCACAGATCCCTGCTTGGCGGCATCATCAAGTTCCTGCAGCTTCACGCCGAGGACAGCAACCTTGCATTCATCATCACCCCAGACCTACTGCAGAAGGCCCTCACACCACGGCCACATGACCTGCCGGCAGCAGCTGCAGCAGCAGAAGCAGCTAGGCAGGATGGTGCAACACAGGTAGCAGAAGGCACAGGCACAGGTACAGGCCTGCTGAAGAAAAGGTCTCGCAGCAAACCTCTGCACTGCAGTGGCTGTGTCACACGAATATGATTAGTACACAACAGCATTGTCTCCGCCAGCAGAACCAACTGTTTTGCCGTCTGCCAAGCATTGTTGGTTCAAGTGGTTGCTGTTACAGCCTGGTTTGACTTGCTGCTGCTGCTGCTCTTGCCACCTACCAAACCCGCCAGGCAGCACTGACCTGGAGTGGTGTGCTCGAGGTGTCCTGCGCCTGGCAGGTCGTGTTGCACTGCTGATCACCATGAACGTGCTGGCTGATGTGCTGGTGGATGACAAGGAACTCAAACAGGCACTCATGCAAGACGCAGGTGAGCAGGTGAAGTGGGCCGGGGGATGTTCCCTGGGGGGATTGAGCCCAACATACTGCAGTAAAGTGTGTTACAAGTTGCCAGGCTGGAAAGCCCACCACATGTTGTGGACTGATTGTAGAGGGCACCACACCCTGTGAGGTCAGCTGTCTCCTGGCGGCAGGGTGTGCTTACACCACACCTTGGCTGCACTGTTGTGACTTCTGGCGTCCTGCAGGAAGTACCACCAGCAGCAGTGAACATGTAGAGCATCGCAGCAGTGGCAGCTTGCAGGGTTTTGCTGAGTCGCTGCTGAGGAGGGTGCCATTCAGCATGCTGGAGGCGCAGGTGGGAAAGCAGTCGACTGCAGGGTGACCCTCTGCTGGCGTTCTCATTTCTGATTTGTCTGCCGCCACATCCCTGGTGCACATGGAGTATCCCCAGCTGACACCTAAATCCTATTGGCCGAGTAATGTGTTCTGCAGCCCTGGGGCATGTGTCTAAAAGCTATTTCCTTGGACAGCCAAGTGTACGTAAATACTTATTTCTTTGACCGCCAGGCACCAGGCGTGTGTGTTGACTGGTAAGCATGTCCTCGTCCAGGAGGCGGCGATCCTACCAGCCATGACCTCTTTCATCATCTGCTGCTTGCTGCCCTGCAGATATGGCCTGAGCTGTACACGTCACAGGCCGTCCGCCCCTGGCATGGGCCTCCCCTCTTGACCGACAAGGTGATCACCCTGCTCAGGCTGCTGGAGGAAGATAGGCAGAGATGCATGCAGGAAACTGCAGACAGGGTAGCTGCTGCTGCTGCTGCAAATGGAGACAGCAGTGGTGATGGTGGCTGCAGTGAGGAGTGGTGGTCAAGTATGGTGTTTGTGGAGACAAAGGTGGGGGTGGGCGGGTATTAGGGTCCTGCAAACTACCTGTTCTGTCTGCCAGTGGTGCCAGAGGCATTGGCTCATGCCTGCACGAGTCAAACAACCAAGACATAGGGACTTTCACATGCCATAGTGGCATGTGCTGACCAGGACGGTCACTGCTCATGCGACCATGAGTATTACTGCGTCCTGCCATGCCAATGATGAAGACGTATTAATTCATCTGTATGTTGGTGACTGAGGTTGCTTGGCAAATCACATGACAGTACCTGTGTACTCCAAGCTCGCTTCTTGTGCTGTCACTTCTTCACAGTTGTCTGCTCTGGTCCTGAGTCGTCTGCTGATGAGTTTGCCGCTGATGAGGCTCAGGCTCAGGTCAGGATACCTGCTCGGGGACACACGCAGTGACAGGTTGACAGGAGGGCTGGCCATGAACAACAAGGTGGGCAGCACAAACTGATGGGGTGAAGGCAGCAGGTAAACATGTCCTTCATCTGTGTCTCTCAGCTGTGTCACCCTCATCATTGATAAACTCTGCGTCTTGCCTGCAAGCCACATGATTAACATCAGCAGTGTGTTGCAAATGTGTACCACTGTCCTGCAGCAACAAGCACTGGTTGTTGCTGGCTTTCGCACGTCTGCCATCAACGTTCTGATTGCCACCAGTGTTGGCAGTGAGGGCATGGACTTCAAGCAGTGCCAGCTGGTGGCCGCGTTTGACCTGCCTCGTGATGTGACCAGCTACATCCAGTGCAGGGGCAGGGGCAGGAAGGAAGGCAGCAGGTACTGCTTCCTGCAGCAGGAGGAGCACAAGCACAACATCGCTGGACTGATTAAGTGAGAGTAGTGTGCAGGATGAGGAGCTTCAAGGCCCCTCTTAGTTGCTGCAGCACCTTGTTCTCTATTGCGGCACCTTGTTCTCTGTCGCTGATTGCAAATAGCGGGTGCTGTACTTGCACAGTAGCCGGACACAGGGTGCTGTCAGGCTTGACGGCATCATCTACAGCTGGGAGTGTGTGTACTGCTCATGCCTGTAGAACATGATCGTAGTGTCACCCCTGTCCTGGTTGTGCAAGGAGAGTCAGCCGCAGTACAGCAACACCTGCCAGCATGTGTATCATTGCTGGTCACAACCACTCACAGGGGCGTCTGTCCTTTGCTGAATACTGCAGCAAAGTAGTGCAACTGCTTGTGGGCTGTGATGGACCTTGCAGGAAAGCTGACAGGCTTGAGGCCCGCGTGCGACAGATCTCAGAAGAGAACCGCCAACTGCTGGAGAATCATGCTGGTGCCACCACTGGCAACACCTCTGTCTCTCCTAGGCCAGGAGTACCTGCTGCAGAAGAGCGGCTTGATCCCAGTAACAGGTTGATTACAGGTGTTGGGGCAGTTGTAACAGCAAGGCTGGCTCAACAGATGCTGGCGGAGTACTGTGCTAAACTGCCAGGATCAGACAGGTGGGTTGCAGGCATCTCCTGCGCACGCCATGGCTTCATCTGGTGAGGGCAGGCCGCCTGTGGCCCAACAGCAGCACGTGTGCGGTTCTGCAGGCATCACCTTTATCGCAACAAAGGCTGGTTGGTCTCTCAACCCTAGTTGTACACAACAGGCATGGTGGGGGGTGTTGTTGTATTGTGTTGCTGCTTCCTGCAGTTGCATGTCTGCTGCCGCCTCACAGCTGTCAGTTGTCTCTGTGTGGCTGATCAGCTGTGCAACCTCATGATCATCTGGTCGTACTGCTTCTGTCCCTGCCACGTCATGTCCTAGGTCCACCCCCCTGCAGGCCTACTACAGCACTCGTGTGAGCGGAGGGCTGTTCCACACCATTGTGTACCTGCCATCAAATGCTGGGGTGCAGACCAAGGTCGATGATGCACCGCCAGGACTCAGCAGCAAACAGGCAAAGCAGAACGCAGCGCTGCAGGTGGGGTCAGGGGATTGGAGAGCTGTTAGGGGGAATGAGTCATGATGCTGGACCCAAACAGGCCAACTACCAGCAACCAAGGGAGAAGACTGCCTGCCTAGAATAGCAGGTATTCTGTATCTGCTAGCTTCAAAACTATAGAGTGTACATCTTGCATGGCCGCCACTGCCTTGATGACTTGTGTCTTTCTGGGTCACTTTCTGCTGCTGCTACTGCTGCTGCTGCTGCCAGGTGTTGAGGTTGTTGTACCAGGCTGGCAAGTTGACTGAGCACCTGCAGCCGGTGTGGGTCACCCAGAAGCACAGCAAGCAGCTGGGTAAGGGGGGCCAGGAGGTTGGCGGTTGGTTCTGCTGGGCGTGTGCAGCTCTTGCAGGGCTTCTGGGAAATGTCTGACACATCTGTGATGCTCAGTGCAGTCATGGCGATAGCTGACAAAGAGATGTACAGCAGCTTAATGATCATCCCTGCACTGCCTGCCATTGTGTGCAGAGGCTGAGCCAATCCCGAACCTCACCTCTGAGCTGCGACTGAGGGAGCCACTGCACCCAACGTCACTAGCAGCAGCATGGCAGAAGACACAGCCTGGTTATCAGGACCAACACCAGGCTGAACTTCACGCCCAAGGCTCTGCCTCAGCAAACCTGGGCCAGGCTGGCTCAGGACTGTGGCAGCAGCAGCAGCCAAATGGGCGCACGCTTGTGATGCATCTGCATGCCTTTGTTTACGGACAGCCACACAGGTTGAGCCAGACAACACTAGCAGCCAACATCAGCACACAGCAGCAGGGTGCAGCAGACACAGACCCGACAGCAGCAGCAGTGGCTGAGCAACAGCGTGCTGCTGAGGCATCATTGCTGGCAGCAGTGGTTGGCAGCGATGATGCTGTGGCAGCACTGCCTGGCGGCCCCACTGTGTCTGGTGGCCTGGTTGAGGTGAAGGGTCAGCTGTCATTTGGAGTGCTGTTGTGGGAGAGGCTACCAGACAATCTCATGCAGTGGCCAGTCTGGATTGACAAGCAGCTCTACGTGGTGAGTGAGAGAGGACAGACATGTGATCTTGACATGAACTGCAGGGTCTGCTAGAATGCTGCAGGGAACAAAATTCTGTTTCAGACATTGCGAAAGCGATGTGTGCACCCCCTGCCCTTGACAGACAGTCACCAAGGTTCTGCTGTCTGTTAGGCGGTGTATGCTGTGCTGCTGGTGCGGTGTTGGCAGATGTTTGGAGATGTGGGGCGTGTGGTATTGCTGTACTTTTTTTTGCCTGCTGCAACATCCTACACTACACGAGTGAAAAAGACATCATCTCTGCTGCTCATGTGACTACCCACAGCCCCCTCACTCTGTTGCTGCTGCTGCGTGTCTGTGTGTGGCTGGTGTGACTCAGATGGATGTTGTGTATGGCGGCGCTCAGCTGCTGACGGAGGCTCAGGTCAAGCAGCTGCTGGGTTATCAGTGTGCGGTCAACAAACACATCAACTGGGACAAAACACGAGCAGAGGTGTGCATACACATGCTGTTTCAGCGTCATCAGAAACAACATAAGCTGTTCCACGGCACATGGTAGTGTCTTCAGTGCATTGCAGCTGAGTTCCTGGTGGGCATCCCGTGAACGTCATACTGCTGCTTTGCAGTCTTGTCTCTTGATAAATTTGTCTGTGACAGCTCATGTAACACCAACCCGTGTGTGGTTGAACCAATCAAAAGACTCTTTTGCCCTTCTCAAGGGCTAACCAACTGCATAGCTTGTGCTTGTATTGCTATGCAGTGGTTGAGGATAGCACGTGAACTTGATCAGCAGGAGGCAGCAGCAGCAGCAGGTGAACGGAATATGGCGGCAACATCAGCTGGACCCGCTGTATCAGAGAGCACAGCTGCAGGCCTGCTAGCAGCAGCAGCTCCTGCAGCTACACACACAGCAGCTCCAGTGGCAAGAGACTCAGCAATAGCAATGGATGTTGATGAACTACAGGCTGAGGAATCAATGCCGGCAGCAGCGGCAACAGCATGCAACACCAATAGTGGCCCAGAGCAGCAATCACTGACAGGAGGGGTTGTTCAGCGCCAGCCCATACTACCTTTCAAGCCAGAACTGCTCAAGAATCTCATGCACTGGGAAAGGGGTCAGCAGCAGCAGCAGCAGGAGCAAGCAGCAGCAGTGGCTGGGGGAGTGGAAGAGGCCTGGTCGCCTCCTGACAGACTCAGCTACTTGATTGTGCCGGTCAATCATAGCTTTAAGAGCAGCAGCAGCAGCACTCCAACAACAGCAATACCATCACCTTCAGCAGCAGCAGCAGCTGTGTCTCCATCTGCAACTTCAGCACCAGGTCTGTCACCAGTCAAGCCACCAGCAGGACTGTCAGGGCCTGAAAGTGTCATTTCAGGCCCTGGCATTCTTGTTGGTGACTTGACTGGTGGCAGGAGTGGTGCTGGTGACAGCAGTGGAGACACAGCTGCTGCTGCTGCTGCTGCTGGCAACCCTGGCAGCAACAGCCACACGAGAGGTAGCACAGGTCAGCTTGTTGACATTGATTGGGCGTCTGTGCAGCACATGTCATCTGGTCTACAGCCCCTGAGTCACTTCATATCAGAGCAGTTTGAACTGCCAAAGATTCCAGCAGTGCCAGCAGAAAGGATTGGACTGCCTCCTCCTGTGCCCCCAGAGCCAGTTCCAGAGTCTGTAGTAGCAGCAGCAGCAGCAGCTGGGGAGCCTGCGCCACTTACAGGTGCTGCTGCCATGGCAGCAGTGCACCCCAGGATCAGTGCTGGCCAGGTACTTGCACTGGAGCAGAGTCTGCAAGGCCGGGTTGTTGTCGCTGGCCACAGCAGCCATGTGTACACTGCTCTGGGTATTGCTGGGGGGGTGACTCCTGCTACCAACCTGTCTGACAGCATCCTGAAGCTTGCCAAGCAGATAAGGGGTGGTGTCACTGCGCTGGATCAGCCAGGGACTGCGAGTACTATTGTAGAGGGTGTCACACCCAGCACGAATGCTCACGTGACAGCAGCGGCAGCAGCGGATGGTAACTTCACAACAGCTGCTGCAGCTGTCCAGGCAGGGGCGGGTGTTACAGCATCTACGATGACACCAGACAGGGTGTTGACCAGCCTCAGCAGCAGCTGGGCAGCATTACTTTCCAGCAACAACCCACAGCTGGCAGCAGCAGTCATGCTGAGCAGCAGCATGGTGGATCATGATCCAGAGCAGCGTCCAATGTTGGGCTGGAAGGTGGGTAAGACCGCTGATGGGCTGCCTGTCTGGGACAGTGCAGACCGGCATGATGACTACTACAGGGTCAGGTCTGGCATAACAGGCCTCAGGCCAGACCTACCAATGCTGGCAGTCAAGAGCAGCAGGGGCCTCACAGACAGCTGTTTGGTGCCGCCCAAACAACTGAAGAATGTGATCAACATGCCTGCTGCTGCTGCAGCTGCTAACGGGGCGTTGAGCAGCATGTCCACGCCCAGCAAGCGTGTACGAACTGATGTAACTACTGATAATATTGGTGAGCCATTATACAGACTATAATCTGCCTCTGGCCTGTGAGTTGGAGCTCCAATGTATGTGTATGCCTGCCTGCAGCATGATCTTGCTTGAGCTCGACAAGGTACACAGCATTCAGATACACCCTTGTCCTGAGCACAACCTGCAAGCACTCAGCCTTTGTCGGTCAGTGCAGTAGCTTACTTCATTGGGCACACACAAGCACATCTGCAAACAGTCGTGTGTGTCTGTTCTTGTGTTGACCTGCTGTTGCTTTTGCTGCTGCTGCAGATGCCAACAAGCGTCGCCGTGTGTCAGCAGAAGGCGACATAGCAACAGCAGCAGACAAAGTAGAGCGCCCAGCACAGTCACAGCAGCAGCAGCAGTCAGAAGCGCCCTGCTTTACCACCCACGAGTTGCCGACGCCTGATGCTATTGCCAAAGAAAGTGCTCAGCTGGCAAACATGTCACGATCAGGTCGCAGGAAAGTCTGGGCCCAGCACAGAGTCATGTTTCTGCCACTTGAGCTGGCCTGGCTCCTGCCGATGACATCATCAGCCTGGTCTCAGCTGCAGCTGATCCCAAACATCATCTACAGGTTGGATTCCATGTTGCAGGCTGTCAGCATGCATGGTCAGCTGCGTGAGCTGCTTCATGGTGGTGGTGCTGCTGCTGCTGCCCAAGTGTACAATGCACCAGCTGGGCCTGATGCTGAGGATGCAAGACTGGCAGCAGCTGGTGGTTGGGTCCAGCCAGCAGGAATGCATGACCTGATGTCAGGTGTGAGTCAACGGCAGCTCCTGGGCACACATGACCAGCAGCAGCGTGATGGGCCTGACAGTCAGGCTGCAGCAAGTAGTGGGGCCCAGCAGGTACCTGAAGGAAGTCTGCCAGCAACAACACGTATGACAGTGGATTGCGGTGGCGGCAGCAGCAGTGTTGGGTTGCCCACAACCACTGCAAAGCCGGCAGCAGCTGGTGACGCTGCTGGCAGCGCCTCTGCAGCTGTAGTTCCCCCTGTCAGCAGCAGCAGCATCAGTGGTTTGTGGCAGGATGTTCCTCTGCCCAGTCCTACCTTGCTGCTTGTGTCTCTGACTGCCAGCAGCTGTCATGAGACATTTGACCTGGAGAGGTTGGAATTCCTGGGTGATGTCATCCTCAAGGTGCTCACAAGCCATGTGCTGCTCAAGGTGGGTAGCTGTGGTCAACAGCAGTACACAGCTTGCACCAGCACCGCCTGGCACAGATGCCACACTGTGGCTGTCATTTGTAGCGATTCTCCTATCAGGCTACTACACTGTCAGGGACTGCTTGCCAACATCCTGCTTGCTACTATGCAGCGGGAAACACAGCCCTAGGACACCAGGACACTTCACACTGCAGTCTGCTTGGCATTTGCGTACGTCTTGCTGGGACAAACAAGTGGTGATCGTCTGAACCCACTGGCACGTGGTGCATGCTTTGTGCTAGCTGTCCAGGACTGTGTCTCTGGCACATCGCCTCATAATTTGCATGGTTTGTTCGCTGTTCATGGCTGAAGCTGCGCTGCTGTGTACCTGAAGGCCTTCCCGCCAGACGCCAACGAAGGTGAGCTGTCTGTGGCAAAGGCGCGAATCATCAGGAACCTGCGGCTTGCACAACTTGGCCGCTCTGCGCCGCTCTACCTCCAGTACCAGCTGCGGTCATTCCCCTATGACAACAGCCTGTGGACCCCGACGGGCACGAAGTCCGTGCTTGGGCTGTTTGAGGATGGACTGAAATACACTTGCAAGGGAAAGCGCATTGCAGATGGGGTAGAGAGCTTGATAGGGGCATTTTACCTGGCGGGCGCTGCCAAGGAAGCTGCGACAATGTCAGTCAGAGCCGCTGCCGCAGGCACTGGCAGCGGCAGCAGTACTGATGGGCCAGCAGGCACTGGTGGCGGCGGCAGTACTGATGTGACCTCCTGGGTGTGGCACCGTGTGTCGCGTGGAGGTCTTGTGGCAGCAGCAGCATTCTGTGAAGTGGTGGGCGTACTCCCAGCAGGTAGGCATTGCATTGGTATCACTCTGGACGCACACCTCAGTTACTGGCATTCTGAAGGTTGGTGAGATGAGCCAGGGGAACAGATACAGATCTTGATCCAGACCTACCAGGACAGCTGGCACCAGCCTAGATGGGACCAGCACATCTCTGATGATGGCAAGCTGCAGATGATTAACTGCTCAGCGCATCTAGCTGCTGCTGCTGTTGAGTACCTCTCTCCCCTTCTCCTGTTCCTCAGGTGCTGCCAGGTATCTCACAGGCTCACCCATGCCTCAGGGATCCAACACCAGCAGCAGCAGCGATGTCACCGGCCTGTCGCTTCTGCACCCCTCTTACAGCAAGTACTACAACAAGGTACTGGGCAACACTGCTGGATCTGCTGATGATGATGGCTCCAAGGTGACCCTCACAGCCAGGCTGGCTGAGAGGTATGTCAACAGGATCAAGAAACTCCCAGCTGGAGCATTCCCCTACACCTTCAGGTGCGAGCCCTCTGTTGGCACACGGTTCACAGGGCAAGTTGGCAATTCTTTGACAACTGCTTGTGCCTGTCGTGTGGTGTGTTGCTTCTGAATTGGCTGCTGTTTGCCTGGGCTGAAAGCCTGGGCTGAAAAATGTTCATCCTCCGTTACTGTATTTGCTGGTGTAACACCAGCCACAGGACAGTTGTGTGGCTTGATGCTGTCCACACATGGCCAGGTGGCCAGCAGCTCTGTGACACTGCAGAAGCAGGCAGTCGTTGAAGATCTGCAGAAACAACATTGGGCACGTCTGGGAATAGTGTAGCTTGGACCGACATTGTGTTGGCTGTGGGGCATCAGGAGAAGATTACTTGTATGCACCCACATGTAGTGCACCTGATTTGTGTACATGCACCACAGTTAACTTGATTCCTTTCACGTAGCAAGCTCAGCTTGGCAGGTCTTTGTGTCGAGCAGGTTTCATACCTTGTTGGCAACCAGGTGCTCGACAAGCTGTATATTGTCAATTTGACCTGCAGCCACTGACTGCATCTACCTGCTGTTGTTCTTGCTGTTGCTGCTGGCTCAGGGATCCCTGCTGGCTTGTCCAGTCTTTGACGCATGTGAGTGTGCTGGGTTGCAGCAGCTACCAGCGCCTGGAGTTCCTGGGTGACGCCCTCCTGGACCTGATCATCAGCCTCAGGACACTCTCATCGGGAAGACAGTGAGTAGAATGAAACACACATCACACGCAGATACACTACACATGTGTGCTGGGGGGGGGGACATGTGTGCTTGGGTGTGCTGTGTGATCACATGTCAGGTTGCTTCTCTGGTTCTCTGAGCTGATGTGGCACATTGTGTCAAGTAACTGTCTGGTGCGGCTGGAGCTTGAGAGTTTTGATCCGCCGCATCATTCACATCAGTCAGTGAAGGCTGTGAACCAGAACCCTCAAGCTCCAGCCCTGCCCTTGCTTGAGCTGTCTGGCCCAGATGAAGGGCAATCTGAGATGAAGTTGAGCAGTCAAGCAGAAGCCTTCCAGTATGCGGGCTCAACTGCATCACTCAACAGCTTCACATCTTCCCATTCGTCCTGCAAGCCTCCTAATCAAACACACACACACCTCGATTGCTCACATTTTTCTCTCACCTTGTGTGCTCAACCTGTTGTTGCATGACGTCAGGCATCACCTTGACCCTGCTGCTCTGACCAAGGCACGTGCCAGGGCTGTCAGCAACAACATGATGGCAACAGCAGCAGTCATGTCAGGATTGCACCTCCTGGTACATGCAAACAGCTGGAGACTGCTGGTGGGGGTGCGGCGCTTTGCAAAGGGGGTGCTGTCAATGTACGGCAAGTTGCCGCCAACACAAGGAGAGGCCGCCAGTGGAGGCGCACAGGCCTCTGCTGTTGGACCTGCAGCAGCTGACGGGGATCAGAGGAGCCAGTCAGCAGCAGCAGCAGCGGCAATCAGGCTGGCAGCAAATGCGGGTGTGCTGGGGCGGGCTGCAATAGCAGCCGAGTCAGCCGGCGCCTCCAAGGAGACTGTCCTGGCAGCAGCAGCAGCTGCCGCATCAAAGGCCATGGCAGCAGCGGCAGCAGGTGCATTAGGTGCTGGTACTGCTGCCCTGGCCAGCAGACTGAGTCAGGATGTTTTGGATGATGACACACTCTGGATGGCTGTCTGGTTGAGAAGGAAGGAGTTGGCAGCACTGCAGGCGGCGGCTGCAAAAGCGGCCAAAGAAGCGGCAGCAGCAGCAGCAAAGGCAGCAACAGCAGGTCCTGGCAGTGCTGCAGAAGGTGATGCAGTTATGGCAGATGCAGCAACAGATGATGATGACATTGCCAGAGAACTTCAGCAGCGTGTCACAGCAGCAGCAGAAGCAGCAGCAGGAACACGAGTTGCAAAGCGCAAGTTCCCCAAGGTCCTGGCTGACCTGGTTGAGAGCCTGACAGCGGCAGTGTATGTGGACAGTGGTGGTGACTGGGAGTCCACATGGCGGGCCGGGGAGTATCTGCTGTGTCGGCATCAGGAGGAAGTGGAGCGGTGGGAAGCACAGCAGCAGCAAACACAGCAGCAGGCTCAGGCACAGCAGCAGGGTGCAGCAGTAGATGGTGTGGGCTGCGAGGAGGGTGATGACTCTGATGAGGGGTCTTGCGGGTTGTTGATGTTGCTGCCGCAGGACGCCGAGTAGGCATCCCTGACATGATGAGAAGGGGAAAAAACTAAACCCTAGTGGTCAACTACTGCAGAAGTATGTCTTGAGGCAGCCAAACACTGCAGCTTGTAATGAAGCTGTTGCTGCGTCGTGCATGTTTCAAAGGTGTTTGACACGTTTGTTGTGGACTATATGGCCCGACTATATATGATATATGTGACGATTAGCAATGGCGGCAATGCCAAGTAAGGACAAGGACATTAAGCCAGCCCATATAAGGGGGTTGTGGGACTGGCCAGCCAATGTATTGGGGTATTATCAGACAATAGCAAACTAGATGAGTAAAATCATGAGCAAGCCATGTGCACTAATGGAGCAAGTGGTACTTCCAGGCTGGCAAGAGTCTTCTGGAGGTGGCAGCTGATCAGCGCTGGCAGTACCAGGCTGGCAATGCGACTTACCATATCGGTCAATTGGCAACAGAGATTGACTCATTGGTCAATGCAATAATCTAGATTGTAGACCTGTGCTGGTGCCTGACAACACCGAGTGAGTGCACATCAATTGCAACAGTGCACAGTGTTCACTTTGCTTATACAGTAATGTACAAGCCTTACTGAGTGCACAGTTGTGTAAAAGCACGTGCGCACATGTGTGATAGCCCCGGGCGAGGCGCAAATGTCAGCTCATTGGCCAGCTCTTCCAATACTGCAGGGCCCCGCGGGGCTCAATCCCTTTCACATGCCATAGCACCTCAACTTGCTGCATGGCTCAATATCTTTTACATGCATGCCTCACTAAGACCTGTCACAGCATGCCATACTGTAAGTGGCCTTATTAGTACTAACGCGTGCCACGCCTTCATGCCATGATGACATGCATGCGACAGCTCATATGGACCAGTCTCCATTGGCTGCTCAAGTGTCTTGTCAGACAGTGAGGCTGCACAACCTGTTGCAACAACGTCAACTGTCCAGAGACAACCCCAAACCGGTGACACCAGTATGCTGACAGTCGCCTGAAAAATCTTTCCCTGTGCGTACCCAATGTGATGGGACTGTATATACAGTGAACCTGTTGATGTGACTGTGGAACCTCCGCAGCTTGACCTCCAAGCTCACAGAGAGTTGTCACAGCTGCTGCTACCGCTGCTGCTACTGTAGCACCCGCAGGCGGCAACCAGCGGGTACAGAAGCATGAGTGACTTGCGAGGCAAATACCATGTAGGAACCATCAGTGCAAACGTGAGCCGCTGAGCCACCAAGAAGGAGTTCTCAACGGCCTTGCGGCTGGAAAGGGTAACCTTCCTTCCTGCCTTCCTGCTGTTCTTCCTACTCTGTACCCAACCCAACTGACCCACAGACACATGATCACACGACAGGTGCCAACAATGACACAACAGCGTCCTACTCCTAGATTGTCACCCGCTTCAGAAAGGCTGTACCGAACCCACTACATCTGCCTGCATGCATCAGGCACAAGAGGCGCCTCCACCTGCTGTACTGCTGGTGGTGAGCTAGCAGGGGCATGCATTCCTGCAACCCTCACTGCTGCTGCTGCTGCTGCTGCTGCTGCTGCTGCATGAGTACTGACTGGCAACAAACTGGCAGGAGCCTCAGGCTGCTGGGAGAGGGGCCCCAACTGCCTGGCCTGCCCCAGCAGGTGACTGAGCCGTCTCATTCCCTCACCGCCCCGCACCTGCAGCTGCCTGGCACCCACCAGCTGCACCAAGAACTCAAGCTCCTCCTCCATCACAGTCACCAGCTGCCAGTCTGCTGTGTTGCCAATAAGCCGCAACAGGTGTGACTGCACCAGCTGATCCTGCTGAATAAGCTCATGCACGGCACGTTGAGCGCCTGCTTTGCACATCAGCATCCAGGGCTGCAAGGGACCTGTCAGCTTGACTTGCACTGATGTTGGCGGTATTTGGCCTGGCCAGGGCGCCGGGACTGCGCTGATGGCTGCTGGTGGTGTTGGCGGTGGTGGTGCTGCTGCTGCTGCTGCTGTTGTGCCGGCTGCAAGGGCTGTTGCACCAGCATATAGTGGGTGAGGAGGTTGCAGTCCTGCCTGACGCTGCTGCTGCTGCTCCTGCTGCTGCTGGGTCTGACTTTGTACACCAGCAGGAGCAGGACCTGATGGGGGATCATTGCCCACAGCAGCAGCACTACTACGAGCAGTTGCTGTGTGTACTGCTGGTGGTGCTGCTAACCTGGGTGGCGGCGGCGGTGGTGGTGGCAGCAAATGTTCCCTGTGACCAGCAGTAGGATGTGATGAGCCTGCTGCTGCTGTTGCAGCTGGTGGGGGTGGAGGTGGTGCTGCTGTTGGGGTGTTGGCTGGGGAGGTTGCTGTTGGTTGCTTGGGCGGTTGCAGCAGGCGCCGGGGCTGCGTGTCTGCTGCTGGGGTTGGCCCTTTCCTCTTGACGGCCTTCTCTACAGGTCTTGAGACCGACTCAGCAGGAGGCTTGATGCCTGATGATGGCAGCACTGGAGCAGCCGCAGCCACTAGTTCTGGCGCCAGCTTACCATTCAGTGCTGGTCTCTGCCTTTGTTGTGAGGCGGCCCGCTGCTGTTGCAACTGCTGGGCAGCTGCAGCAAGCTCTGCAAAGGTCACCAACTGCTCCAGGTCTTCTGAACTGAGCTCGTCTACATCAGCAGACACGTCAGCTGATACCTTCTGCAGCTGCTGGCACACTGCTGCCACCACCTGCTGCCGGCCTGCTGCCTGTATTGCTGTCCTCAGCTGCTGCTGGAGGGATGCATTCTTGACAGTCTGCTGTAGTGCATGCAGAGCAGTTGCTTTGTGAAGCAGCAGCTCTGGACGAATATGTCTAGAGACATGCACTGCCTCTACCGCAGTAGTGCTACTGCTGCTGCTGGTCATTGTGTCTATTGCCGGCTGATTAGCTGCTGCTGCTGCTGCTACCAGCTTCCTACACTTTACTGTCAGATGACCGCGCTTCTTGCAGTTTCTACAGTAACCAGGGCAGCTCCGTCCTTCGCATGACGTTTCAGGTCGTTGACACAATTTACACAACAGCATATCTGGCTCCTGGTCCTCCAATGAAGCCACCTGCTGTTGTTGCCGCTGCTGTTGCTGTCCCTGCCGTGGCTGTACATCCTGCTGCTGCTGACCCAGCTGTGATGTCCGCTGCTGTTGACGCTGTTGCTTCCTGACCACTTGAGGTTTGGATGTGTCCTGCTTGATTGATGCTATCTGCTGTCGGTTGTTAACATGCTGAGCGCTGCCTGCCGGGCCGCGATTCTGCTGCTGGTAAGCTTTGCCGCGTCTATTTGTGGTGGTTGCAGCTGCTGCTGTTGCTGGTGGCAACAAACGGGGTGTCGCCATGGTTGCATTCTCCCCTCGCCCTGATTGCTGCAAATGCCTACCACCAACTGCAGCTGGCTCCCTGTCACCACTGACATCACAACTGCTGCTGTCACTACTTGCACTGCTGCAACTGGTCCGTCGCCGAGCTGGTAGCAGCATGAATACTTCTTGGTCGCCTGAATCCAGCTGCGCAGCGGTCTCCTGTGCTATGTTTCTAAAAGCCATCCCTGCAGCAGCTGTCACAACACTACTGCCGCTGGACCTACATGCAGCCTCGTTCGGCATGATCACGCCCCAATGTTATTGCCTCAAAGCAACCACATTCTCACAACCCCTGTTGGTTGACCGGGGCGCCCTTACGCGAACATCCGGCAAATCAATCAATCCTGCATCTGCCGCGCTTTCTCTGCCTGCAGCCGGTAGAGTGCATGTAGCTGTGATTCATGTCATGCAAATAACCATCAACCATGTCATATGGAGAAAGCAGCTACTTACCGCGAAACTTTGAAGCTGAAAGGCTCTAGGCTCTACTGAAACCCCTCGACATGCGGCTCTTTTAGAATCATCAAAGAGGATGAGCAGCAGGATGACTGTCAGCCGCAAGACCATTCATGTGCACCAGTATGGATGTAAGACGTACCAGTATGGATGTACAGCTGCATCAACAGTGGCATGTAGAATGTGTCTGTTGTTGCTGAGTTGCGAACACAACAGTGCCACGGCTTGCAGGACCTGGCAGTTTCGGGCGCGCTACCCTTCAACGCTGCACATGCTCAAGAAGGACCTGATCTGGACTTTGTTGCATAGTCTGGCCTCTGTTGCACAGTCTCCTGTCCATATATTAATCTAATGTGCCCAACGCGCCTGTTGCATGGCCGCTTGTGCCACATACAGGGCTGCTGCTGCAATGAAGCTCCTCTTGCGTCCTGCTGCTGTGGCGGTTGTGACCTGCTGCAACTTGTGAGCTCAGAGCATAAAACATTGTTCGCCTGTCGAGACCTGGCAACGTTATGCATGTTGACAACTTTGTAGACCCACCGCCATCCAGCAGCAATATGTCCAGGTGACATCAGTCAGGTGACATCAGTAAGCTGACACCCAATCCAAATTGAGTTTGGCAACCCAAATTGAGTTTGGATAATATCAACTGACTGGCAGTTACTGCATCTCTGCCCTTCAAGGGAATTGATTCTACTTGAAGACTGGACAACTCCTTCCGAGTATGGCGACTGGCACACGTGATAAGGGCAAGCTTATCTTCATCTATGACATCGTCAACCAGGTGTGATGCATGAGCACCAATGGACTCATTGAAAGTGTTTGACCTGAGATGAGGCATCTGCAAGAGACACCTTGAAGATCGTTTGCAGAGGTTGCAGACAGCAAAGATTGCTTGTGAGCATGCACACCCAAGGTCCCGCCACCACTGCCTGACCTTTGGGTACCATGGCCAGCTCAATAATAAACTCAACATGAGCTGTTTAACAGCAGTCCCAGTAATACAACATCATCCTCATCACCATCTGAGCTGCCATGCCAACCACCCTCACCAGTTCCCAGTGCTGATGTGGCATAGTCCGGCATGTCAGCAATTATCACATCTGCTGCTGTAACTGCTGCTGCTTCAACAGCAGTTGATGCACTGGCTGCTGCTTTAGGTGGTGTAATAAGATCACCACTTACAGGATGCGATGCGTCAGGTGGAGGTGTGCTGCCATGTTCCGTGATTGCAGCGCCTGTGCCTGAGCTTGCTGAGGTCAACAGCAGCTGCTGTTGTTGCTGCTGATGAGTCTTTTGCATGCAAAGCCGCTTCGCTGTGGATGCCAGTTCTGCTGCATGCACCAGTTCAGATGTGAATTGCTGTTCCAGCTGAGCCCGGCCCTGTGCAACCTCCTTCAGCAGCCACCGCATGGACTGGCACACAGCATTGATCACCTGAGGCAGGTCTGCCGCTGCAGCAGCTGACTGTGATGCCGGGGATGTCGCCTCAGCTGGTGTTGATAATGCCGACACATCTTGGGTGCTTTGCTGCTGTTGTGTCTCTGATGTGGTACACTCCAAATGCTGCATACCTCCTTCAAGATTTTCTGTCTGCTGCTGCTGCTGCTGCTGCTGCTGCTGTTCCAGCTCTGCCACAGGTTGTTCTGCACCAGAGGTTGCTGGTGGAGCATGTAACTGCACCGTTTTCAGCCTGCCAACTGACATCTGCTGTGCCTGAATTCTGGCATCCTTCAGCAGCTGCTGTTTGACAGGGGCAGGCACCCCATCCAACCTGATGAAAGCCTTCTCCACTGGTCGCCAATCAGGACTCATGCGCCAGCCTGCTGGGAGTACCAACCCAGGGAGCGCCTGCTGCAGCGCAGCTTCAAAGGCAGTTGCAGCTGCGGTGCGCAGCTGAAATGGCATCAGACCAGCAATCAAGCTCCTGACATAGTTTTCATAGATGTCATCAAGTATGGCAATGCAGTTGGGTTGCAGTAATATTTCTGTCAGGTCTGCAGGTGCCAGCCTGGTCAGCACCTGCAGCCTGCTCTTGTCTGCCAACAGCTCCACTGCATAGCTCTTACTGCGCTTGAGCAGTGCCTCCATCAACTGTTGCTGGCGCTGCTGCAGCTGACCTCGTGTCAGACCCTTCTGCAGCCTGATGTGATGGGGATTGCTGCACCCCTTACCACCTGCTGTTGTGTTCATCCCTCCAGGACTGGCTGTGAGGGGAGGTTTGTTGCCAATGCTGCCGCTGATGGGAGCGGGCTGCTCACACTGCTTGCACCAGTGGCCATAGTATCCACACCTTTTGCACTGTATGTTGGGGCATTCAGATGCCTTATGCCCATACAAAGCACAAACATGGCACCTGACAAGGTGACATACCGCCTTGCCATGCTGCTGTTGACCGTGAAATCTGCCGCACGACAGGCATGCCTGGTTGCAAAGGCCTGTTACATGGCCATACTTGCTGCATGTAGTGCAGTACTTGACACTGCAATTGTGCACTCTGTGGCCTTCAAGACCACATCTAGCGCATATCAACCTTCCATTGCGTGGGTAAACAAACTCCCTGCTGCTGATGCTGGTGCTGCCGTTGCTGCCAGTCAACCCAGAAGCAGGAGTAGCAGCAAGGGCTGGGCTGGTGCGATCTGGCTGGGCTGCCCTTGGTGATTTGGCTGTTGCTGGATGCAGACAGTTCCTAGGTGAAGTGTGTGGCAGTGTGGCACCAGAGTCAGGCAGGAGGTCAAATGGATTGTCTGATGCAAACGGCTGCGCTGCGACAGGGGCAAGTGGACTATCTCCACCTTGCTCCTGCTCTGCATCACTGTCTCTGCTGCTGTCTCTGGTGATGGTGCTTTTCGTTGCCAACCGAGTACTTTTGAATACATCGTCGTATGTCGTTTCTGACGACGAAGCTGGAGACCCTGACGCTGTTTTGGCTAGCTGTTGCTGCTGTGATGCCAGCTCACGGTCCATAAGCGTGCTGAAGTCCAACATTTGTCACGACTATATAGCTAACACAGCGTATTTGTTCTCGGAGGTATCACAGCTGACTGCAATAGCCAAAGAAGTACCGTCTGCAATGCATCCAAATATGGCACCTCAAGGCGTGGAACTGTGCTATTGCCCAAGGCCGCTGGACACCACACAGATCAGCAGCCATACTCAAGCGTCAGCAATGGAGACGAGGCAATCTAGGCGCAGATATGATCGCAAGTCAGACGACATGTATCTCGACCTCCACCATATATACAACGAGTGTATACGGTAATCGGCAGACCTGTTTAATCTCACCTCAGCACGGCACAGTTCGTTGATAGAGCTTCATTGAAACGAGGCACCACGGCGCGAGTTTGACTGTTCGTGCACAATACCTCTTTCACTGGACCTGTTCGACCATGTGCATGCCTCACGCAGACGACTCTATGGCTGAACTGTGACATAAGGATCACTGCACGTTAGCGAAATTCACGCTCTCAACTGCGAAAATTTCTCCCTCCAAGCTAGACCCACACTTGAGGATTTGCACAACGATTGCTCATTAATCCGTGCAGGTCACGCTTTCCCATCAAGAGAAGATTGTATGAATGCACATGACAACATGCGGAGCTTGCAAGCATTGAAGTGTTTGTAGTCCGCCGAGCACACAGCGTGTTTGTTACCGGGTGTGGATACCAACCTAGGTTAGGCCTTTATGCAGACAGCATGCTGAGCACATAGTTGCATACCTTTTCCCACAAAGAAGTTGCAACAGGTGTCGGGCTGCCTGCTGCAGTTCGGACAGGACTGGGCTGCATACTGATCCAGCCTGGCCCAGGCTGGGTGTCACTGGCGGTGACAACCACAAGGTACAGACCAATGATTATCGGTAGCGAACGCTGCCTGTTGCCAACTCAAACATCAGTGATGCCAGTGTTGCTATTCACAGGCGAACAGCGCCACTGTGCTCAAAAAGCACTAACTTGATAATGAGTATTACTGCAAAACCGTGTTGCACGGTGCCTCTGTGGTCCCACAGTTGGTTGTTGCGTTGCCAATCAAATCAGGATGGGCCTTTTCGTGTCTGACATTACTTTTTCGGTCTTGCTGATAGTTGACTTGAGGATCTTTTGCAATCTCAAAATGCCAACTCCCTGCGAGATTGATTCTGGTCCATGTTGTTTGGTTTTGAGCCCCCATTCATTGGCTGGCTCCTGACGGGTGTACGCCCTTCAGGTGCAGTGATTCTCAAGCATCACCACCCAGTCAGTTAGTACTCACCACCCTGCCAGCCAGTCAACCATCAAAGGCACCCTGCAGCTGCAGGCAGCCTTTACAGCTGTGTTTGAGTCGCTGTATGCAGAACTATCCCAGCCAGGGGCATGGCAGTCCCTCAATGAGCTCTTGAACCGTTCAACATGAGTGCGCAGTGCGCAGTGCACAGCAACCACCCCTCAAGCACAGTTGTGTCATTTTGAGTGACTCTGCCAGTCAGTACAATACAGAATCCACCTCCATAAATGCTCTGTGCAACTGGCCCATCCGTGATTTATTACTCAGATGCCAGAACCTCTACTGATACAGGTTTCCATCATTGGCCACCAGGTAGCTGCAGCCATATACCAGAACCCGGTCACGAATGATAAGCGCCAATCAAACACCTGACCTTTGAAGAGAAAGCCTGGTTGGTGTCTGACTAACTCATTTTGGAATACATCACAGCATTGCCTGCCAGCATCCATGCATGGGAAGACAAATGTAATGAGAGTCTTGCTGTCTGACATGGAGTCCCTGATGCACTGACGTTGACACTTGTAATGTACCCCAGGCAGCACAAGGACCGTGAACCAAGGGCCAGTGGCACTTGTTACTGCCACAACAGCGACAGTTGGTGCGTCAAGCACAATGCTTTGAATGTAGGGCATGTACACCAAGGCCTTGGTGACCACAGCTGTTGCCAAAAAATTTGAAACGCAACTTTCCTGCTTTTGTGCTTACAAACACTCACAGTGAACAATTTGTTCACTGTTCAGCAGACACTCAAATACGCTCTGTCAGGACTAACTCAGTTACTGAATTAACTCACAGGTTACTAAGATGATGCGAGAAATTGAGCCCATACCATATTAGATATGCAGTATACTGGACAGTCGACAGCAGTCCCTGGAACAAGATCGCAGACAGCTGCAGAAGTGCACAGGTGGTTTGCTGAGTAGTCCTGTTCATGATGGCATGACCTGTTGAGGTGATCATCATCATGAAGTTAGGACTGAGTCCTTGCTGACACAGAAGAGCAGAAGTCTACTATACTTTGAAAGTCCCTGAGGGTCACCATGCTCTGCTTCAAGCTGCAGCTGGTGTGCTGCTGCCACAGACAACTGCTGGCTTGTATCTCTTCTTGTTGCTGACATCAAACACATACTTTGGGATGCTCACACCCATCCCCCAATTGCCATCAACAACCTGCAACCAAACGCACACACAGGTGCTGATCTTTTTGAAGCTTGGCAAGCGTCTCACCCTTGGACATCAATGTTTCAACGTTCCCAATGCCACAGTGGCATGTACAATGTTGCTGGCCTTGAGTCTCCAGCAACCACCGTGAGGCGTTGAACTCACCTGGTGCACATTAAAGTCGCAGGCCACCGTCAGCAGTGTAATCGCCTGATCCTCTGTCAGGCCCCAGCTGCCCATCAACCAATTACGCGCAGACTTGTACACACCTGAAGGTGAAGGAAGTCACCACCAGCAGTCCGTGAAACAGTGTGCCTGACCATCTGCTGGACAGAAGCCAGTTGGCACAGTGGTGCACAGAGCAGCTAGCTGCAGCTGCAGCCACAACATCTGATATATCAAGTATATATATTATACAAGTTACCCAACTTATCTAGTAGGCTACCAGAGGCACTGTGCTGCAGCACCTAGGCAATGCAGGACACGAGTAGTGTGGCATCTGGGGGGCAAAGAGTATCAGCCCACACGAACACTTCACAGTTCAGCCTAATCAGGACACTCTGGAACATAGCTGCAACAGCCAGCATGTCCCTTTACTGTACATGTGGCCTCAATGCGTCTTTCTTCCATCACCTTCAAAGGCCTTGTCAAGGCTTGCACCCTTGATGAAAATGTCTCCAGGGGGTGACACCTGCTGCAGGTATTTGCTGTAGGCATATCCATGCACAACATACTCATTGGAATTCTCTAACAGAGGGAATGACAGATCCTGTATGTCAGGCAAGCACCACAAGCAGAACAGTTAATGCATTTGACAAGCAGTTAGCTTGGCACCGTGCCACCATGCTGTGGCAGTGACTGCCAAGGCAGTGGCTGGAAAAGACTTGGACCTGTGCCACAGTCCATAGTAAGCTATGATTTCACACACTGCTGCAACAACGTCGCGTAGCCCATGATGCATTGCTGCTTCGCTGCAGCTTAGGATCCACTCTCCAGTTCATTGGCTGATTCAAACCATCTGACCTCAGAACTCAAGCCTGGATGCAGGCTGCCCAGCATTGTACTGTATCAATAACACTTTGCTGGTGTACAAGAGAGCCCCATTGACATGCAGCAATGCTGCTCAAGGTTGCATTTGATCATGAAGAAACGGTAGGCACCACGTACTGTAGGTTCAAAGTAGTGCATACCTTGACGATCTTTGGCAGTGCTCCCTTTTTGTGCAGTGTGATCTTGAATCTGCCTGTGATTGATGTCTCAATGCCTGTGCCATCAAACTCTGAGTCACCTTGAGCAATGTGTGCGTCACCCATCGACAACAGCGCACCAGCAACCTGGGATTGCATATATGTGGGCATAGATGAGAGTGAGCACAGGTGATGAGAACATGGGAAACTGGGGCACCATTACTCTCTCTGAAGTGCAGGCTGGACCGACTCAAGCCTCTTGCAGGAACATGCCATGATTGCTGGCAGCAAACACAACTCAGTCGGCGATGGCCTCCACCTAGTGTGCATGAGATCTAGCCTGGATGGTGACCTACTGCAAGGTATATGGACAGCTGGAGAAGCAGGCAATGCAGGCAGCATCATTCAATGCCAGCCACAGCTGCAACATGCCATTTGTTGGCGATAGAGTCGCAGAAGGCTGCCAAAGTCCTTGCACCATACAGGCTGCACACCATCCTCTGGATCACAGTGAGTAGCCTCCATGTGTCTAGGCTGCCAGCACTGGGCTGGCCAATTAAACACAATACAACCTAAGGGATTTGCATACTCCCCATTCCTAGACCAGCCAGCCAACATGGCCGCTCATGGGTTTGTGCAAGTTCATAGTATTGTATTCAGTCTTGATCCATGCAATGTCAACGGCAAATTTTCCCAAGGCAGCAATCTTTGGCTGAGCTGTGACCAGTCAGTGAGTCCTTCAGCCATGAGCCTTACCTCCACAGGGAAGTACATGGTTGCCCCTATGCCCACCCTCCTATCATCCATATTACCTCCAGTCTGCATGGGAGGAATGCTGTTGATCGCCTCATCAGGTTTGTATTTGGGCGCAACACCAATGTTGCCAATGTGCAGGTTGGCGGGTACAACAAACTTGCCGCGTATCGAGTAGTCCTCGGTGCCTGTTGGGTGCTTTGTGAGAAGGCCAGGGTAGGCATAGCCCGTGAACTGCTGGTGGCCATCAACACATGGAACAGAGTAGTCTGCAGTACAAGAGACCATTGAACCCCATTGGCTGTTGCAGTGACGCGATTGAAGCTCCACTAACATTCAACGGTTGAGGTACAGAACCTGCCAGGTGCAAGGCTCGAGTGCTGCAGCATACATGCTACCGTAGCCTAGTAGGCTAGGGCATTTGCAACATGACATGGTGCCATATGCATACTAAACAGTGATTGCTGTCATAGTATAAAGTATGTACACCATACATAATGCACATGCACCTGAGCATTCTGCATGTTCAAGTTGCCACAATAATGCCTGAGACCATTGGAAGGGCTGCAGTGCTGATATGCACCAAGCACATCATGGCATAAGCTGGAACTGTGTGCCTTCGTGGCTGGCCCTCACCTGGCGCATACTTGTAGCCTTGGGTCCACTCCACCTTCACAGTAGACGCGGGGATGAATCCACTCTTGGGTATGCATGAGGCAGTCTTAGGTCCCTTGTACTTGTCCGTGGCACCATAAGTGAACTGGTAGTCAGGGATGGCATACACAGCACCCTCTTTGTCTTCAACAACCTCGTAGATTGTGGTCACTTCACGCTGCTTGCCTGCGTTCATTATGCGAGAAATTTGCTGTCAGAGCACACAACACCTTCAACAGTGGCTTGGCTGATCTGCCACGTATCCAGGATGCTGCTATGTCACACAGTGGTTGCACTACATGGTTGTAGGCTGTACTGCAGCCTGTTGAAGTGAAGCCTTCAGAACCAGCCTGATCACTGCAGCCCCTTGCCTGGTGGTGGTCCTCAAACCGTTTGAGGAAGTTGTCGGCAAGTTGTCGGCAATAACTACTGTCGAACTTGAATGCTGCATGGGCTCACTCTTTTGTGCTATGCAGGTACTACCTACATTTGGCAGATGCTCAGTGAACACTTGCTTCAAGCTATCAGGATTGCAGGTGTCATGCATCCTACCTGTCTTGAAGGGTGTCCTGAACTGGTAGCCCCACCATGCGGCGGCATTGGAGCCATATGTCTGCAGCAGGGCAGGTGTCACACATACATCCATAAGTACATGAGCCAGACACTGCCACTGGCACTCAGGGAGAGACAGGTGGTCTCCTGGATGCTTTGAACAGAGGAGTCTACACCAAGCATGACCCAACAGACACCAACCGCACGCATAATCTGCAGCATGCAACACAAAGCATGTACAGGCTCTGCACAGTCAGCATGTTCTGCTGAGCTGCTTGTTGCAAAGTGCTCAATCAATCCCAGATCTGGGATTCTATGATGGTTGCTTCACCTTGCCAGTCTTGGGGTTCTTCCTTGGCCTCAGGTCCAAGATGTCAACCTACAACATACACTTTCAGGAGCTTCACTTCAGCAAAGCTCACATGAGTTGCATGTGTTTGACATACACACCTGCCACATACTATCGCATATTGATTGAGCCGTTGCACTGATAACACTCACACTATTGTGTGCAGCTGTGCTAGGCAAGTACTTGCTAGTGGCCAAACCACTGAAGCCTGGGTCACAGCAGCCCAGCAACCTGCAGGCTTAAATTGAAGGCATCATGTGTGATGGACTGCAGTCAGGACAATGCTTGCCTGCAGGACATCTCCGGGTTGAGCGTCACAGACATATATAGGGCCAGTCAGGATGTGCACACCATCACCTACAAGTATTGCCAACAGTTGATGTAGCAGCAGCAGCAGCAGCAGAGCAGCCAGCAGAAAGTGAATGAACCAGTTATGTCACCCTTCTGCAGGAAGTCCTTGGTTCTGTTGCTGATTGTTGTCGCTGCTGGTAGTCTGTCCTGCCCACAGTTGAGCAACAGCAACTTGACAGACCCTGTGATTGCCTCAGTGAGCACAGCATGCTGCTGATGCCGCCCTCCCTGCACCCCACCTTGGCCGGTTGCACCACGGGTGGGAATTCCCATCTTTGCCCCCCACTCATAGATACTCTCCACTCCGGCGTCCCCAATGATCATCTTCTCAGGGTCATCACCCGCATGGTGTGTGATCATTTCAACTGTCACAGTGGAGCCTGAGGGGATCACCAGGTTTGGCTGCAGGGATTCACTGCAGAGCATGACAATACATGGCGACCTTGTGTGTGACCACAGTGCGCAGTTGCCTGGAAATAGATGCTCATGCGCGTGGTGTTGGGAGATGTCTCAAGCTAGAGTCCCCCTACGTTCGGCTGCAGTGCTCTGTGTGCTGATCAGTAAACGTCAAGTACAGGGCAGCAGTAGATGCAAACAGTTCTCATCAATGACGTCTCCTTCGATAGCAATGCACTGTAACATGTGCAGTTGGACTAGTCTATCAGTTTTTGCTATCATATGGTCACATCTGCACATGCTCGCTGTCACAGCGTTACTCAATAACCAAAGGACCTGACAGGCTTGATAGTATCGAGCAGTCAACATGCCATGTTGTAACACGGTGTTACAGCCTTGGAAGCCAGGACAGGACAGGATTTACTCACAAATAATAACCCCAATGCACTGTAGATGCATTGGCCTTAAGGTAGTAAGACTTCCCTCCAGACTCGGAAATGGTCTTGGAGTTGCTGCAAACACTGGGAGCCTGTCCAAAGCCCTCATGGGCAATGACCGCCAAAAGTAACCTACAACCAAACGAAAGTGCTTTGTGTTTCTATAGCAGTGGACGTCAAGGCAAACATCCGCACTTGCAAGCACGTGGCAGCTGCGCACTTGCATGCAGGCGCGTTGCCTGCAGGTTGATATGTAAGCACGCTAGCATTTTACCGCTGCCAGCAGCCCAGGTACAGGGAGCATGAACCTTAGACTGGCATTTTTCATGTCAGCTCGTCTGCTTCAACTAGGGTTGTCAACAAGCACATTCGCAGCACCAACGTGCACGTGGTTTTGCTGATTATCAGCAGTGAACAAAGACACACGACAAATCGTACCATATAAAGGCTGAATGAGGCTTCCGCATTCTCTATATGCTGTAAAGGGAGTGCTGTGCAAAGCTGTACAGGTTGGCGTGCAGCTGTACACACACCGTCCTCTAATGTCGTGACAACACACAACAGCCCCACCAAGGACTGCACAGCGCGACTGTGCTCGGCCCTATAATGCCATCAGCGCTTATGCACTCTTAGTCCCCATATCACGTGATGCCCGTGATTGCCCGCCGGGACTACGAGACCCACAACTCAAGCACTGCAATTGAACAAACATACCAGACCAAGTAAAACTTGGAGCAAGTATGTTTAGCAGAGGGGCTGCCCGAACGATGCAGAACAAGCTGAGCTTCACAAGTACAGCAAACAACAGGCCTTGCGATCAACACGATACTTATAATAAAGATTCAATCTGATAGACACGAAACAACAGACACATTTGCACGCAATATGATACTGGACAATACAGCTTGCCTGTATGCAGGGTCCCCTACTGTTCGATGTGCAGCTGTCACTCCTGTGATCATGCTCCTACGTCCTTCTACCATCTATGTGTTACTAGTGTTACCTGCAGCCCGGTGAAGACTCGTCATACTTGCTGAGATGACCAGAACAGGCTTGCACAGCAGCATTGAGTCAAAGCACTACAGCAGACTGCTACATACAGACATGAAGCCTCATGCTGCGCAGCATGCAGTACATGCTGGTGACCATCAGCTCTGAACCATAGCTTCCGCTATCTTAGCAGCTGGCGCTGAATTCATGGTCGAACCCTGAATATGTGACTACCTATCAGCCATAGCGAATCTATACCACGATTTCACCCTTCTAACATCTTATACAAGGCTGTAAGATAGGTGAACACACTTCAGTTGGTGACACTTGGATGGCAAGACAGCTCCTGCCTGACACTGTAAGGCATCATGCTCACGCCCACTAGTCCTCAGCACCAGACAAGTCTGTGCCATCCCCTGCTGCTGCTTCCTGCCCTTCCTCCTCCTCTTCCCCTCCATTGTCCATCTGAAGTGATCTATCCGGAAACAGTGGTACAACCCGCTTCAACAGAACATGGAAATACATGTTGAGCTGTTGCTGGCTGCTGCTGCTATCACCGGCACCAGCAGGCTCCTGGTCACTGGTGTCATTGCTGGTGTTTGCTGGTCGTGTTCGGTGAATCACACCAGCATCTGTCTTATCAATGTAGAAGCCCTGCTGCCCGCGCAGAGAGATCATGTGGTTCAGCTGCTGCATCATGAGTATCTTTGCCCTGCAAGCAGATGGATCAACATCTGGTGACACTCACCATACAGCAGAGTCCCTTCTACAATGCCTCAAAAGCACAACATGTAGCAAATTGGACAGCTGCATGCACACTTGCAGACTGTCAAACACTTCCTGCACATCCTCAACCAACACATATGATGCTGACTTCCTCCCCACACCTGCAGTGCACCGCTCTGAGCTCGACAATTCGTTTTACAGTTGTATACTACAGCCTGGACCATTTGATCACTGAAACCTGCCGTGAGAGCGGCTGCCACTCACCTCTCTGTCTCTGCCAGCTCTGGCCCCTCTATTGCCTTGTACCCAGTCTCCAGGTACAAGGTGTCATACTGCACCTGCGTGCCTGGCTGCGGCATGATGCACATGTTGTTGATGTGATCAAGCAGCATAGAAAGCTGGTAGAAGCAGGCCTCACGAGCGAGCGCCTGAAGCTCTCTGCAGCAACAGCAGGTAATACCCTGTTGTGTGCGCATGAGAATGTGCAGCAACCGGCAGCATGACCGGCATCACATGCAGCACCAGCCTGAGCATGAAACTGCCTGATCACATCAAACAACTTGAGAGACCTGAGGAAAAGAGCTCAAATCAGGCAGGGTATCTGCTATTATGACATCTGTGGTACATGCCAGTGCTAAGAAGCATCTGATTACACCTTTGACTCTGCAGACTGCACTAACATGACCTGCGGAGCAACATGTGACGTATGCTTTACTATTTGTTTCAGTGTAGCGAGAAGCAGAGCTTGTTCACATGCCAATGCCTCAGCTACCTGGCATCATTGGGCAATGGGAATGAGGCCTCTTTGTTTGCACAAGCCCTCAAGTACTCCAAGACATAGCCAAACACCTGCCCGCTTCTGTCTATGAAAAGGTCACCATTAGGCAGCCGCTGTACTATGCCCACTGGACCCTGGCCCTGTACCAGTTGCCAGAATAGGCTGCCTTGTGCCGCTACTAGGGTGTGCAGGGTGGTTGTGAACTTGTCGCCGCCCACATCCAACACTAGTGGTGATGGTGCATCAGGGCTGTTGAAGAGGGCATGCAGAGGGTTGTGGTTGAACACTGTTTCAGTTGAGGACCCTGGGTACCCATTGGCCCTGAAGGACTCACCCTGCAGGAGTGGAAGTAACCAGAAGGCAAGGGGCTGGCGAGACTACAGAAGCCACAAAGCATGCTTACAATCAACACAGGTGACAAGGGCTGCCACATACAGCTGGTGCCTGTTGAGCGCAGCCAACATTACCTGACCCACCCTGAAAGCATATGCTGCTGTGTAGCCCAGTCAGTACTGAGATTTCTGCTCATCCTACAGCACCACACTCAACTGCTGCACCCTACATGACATCGAAGACATTGCAGGCACAACAAATGCTGCTGCGTTTCTGCACTGGTCTTGTGTGCTCACCCCGGCAGTTTCCATGTTGCCATTGTCGGCGGCACCACCTACATCAGCAAAACCTGCAGGAGCCACAAGAGTGTTGTCAGCACACAGGACGATAATGCCAGACTGCAACACCCGTGCAAAGTACGGGTGATTACTGTGTGTATGTGTGTGCACAATGTGTTCCAGTGGAATAGCTAACACAAAACAGTCATTGTTGAGGCTTATTAGTATGCAATTGTGCTGCAAGCTAGGTGGAAGCGAAGCCAAGAGGGGAGAAACTGTACACATATGTTGCTACCCTTGGTTGACACAGGACCATGGTCTATCACTACTGCTTAGCTGTCTATGTCAATACACAGAATACAATCGGTAGTACCTGCCATACGAGTGTGTTTTACTCAGGATAAGAGTGGCATCCAAAAACTACCGCAACACCTCTACCTTACTCCATCCGCACCTGTCTGGCCATGCTGCTGCAGCAAGGGCTGTTGCGGTAGCAGGTTGGCTGCAGCATTCAGCAGCTGCTGACCATCCATCCCCAGCAGTTGAAGACCATCTAACAAAGCAGTATTTGCACCTGCAGGGTGGAAAGGAGCAAAAACATATACGAACATGTGGCAGTGCACCCAGTGCTGCACATGCTCAATCGCAGCAGCTGCAGTGTGTTGAAGCTTATGGTGTAAAGCCATTCAAAACCACCAGCATACTGTCTCCATGGACACCTGCATTCAGGCCTGGCGCTGCTTGGCCGCCATGATTGCTGTTCGCATGTGCTGACCTGCTCCCACTGCTGCCGGTCCAACTGAAGTTGCTCGCTTCTTTGTGCCTACTGGCTGTGGGCCTGTTGATGCACCACGCTTCAAACTACCTACAGGACAATGCAGGGAACAGGCAGGTTGGACGTGAATGCGAAGGGGCACAGGATGATGCTATACCTGCTTTTGCTTTGGGTTGAGACGTAGTTCCTGAGACGGTCTGTGCATGGCGTAACCGTATGCGTAAGTGATAGCGAGCTTGTCTTTTTTGCTTTTGTTGACATTGCAGTCTCAGGGCATCTGCTGCAGACACAAAGCGTCACCAACCATGCAGGAAACAGTAGCTGGTGCACAACGTCTACACAGGTAGCAGATATCAGACAGCACATTACGTTGCTGTGATATATCCATCATTCTTGCACTGAAGTGACCAAAGTGCTGCTTCTGCTCATACACTTAAATGAGGTGTATTAGGGAGTGTATCACAGCTCACCATCTACGCGCCTGTTGCGGTTCTCCCACCATGCCTGTATCTGAGTGACAGTTATGCGTAGATCCTGCATAGGGCACACAACAATCAACATCCTTACAAGTTTTGTGGTTGTAAGCCCCAGTGGGCAGCTAGGGGCGCAGGTACTTCTGTAGGCAATCTACCAGCTTCCTTTTTTCACTTACAAATGCAGCCTTGATGGCACATGCAAGAGGGCCTGTGTAACTGGCAAACTGGGTTGGAATGCATCAATGTTGGCGCTGTATGTGTCACCTGCATGAACTGCTGTTGGCTGGACTGCTCTGTTAGGCAGTCCTGCAAGCTCTGCATAACGCGGGAGATGTTCTCAAACTCCGCATCTGTCTCAGGCAAGCGGGCGCCTGCTAAAGCTTTGAGCTGTGTACCTTGAACCCTGGGTCGCCAGGTCTCAACCTGTCGGCAGGTTGGCAGACATGGGTGCAGTCAGGAGGAGCTTGGGAGCTGCTGAGGTCCTCCAGGTGCATCATGTGCTTGGCAATTCACCCTGGGGTCCAGAAGAGCTGGGGTCTTACAACATAACATCAGCTGGCAAGAGAAGCTCACAATGTTGTACACAGCTGCTTGTTCAGTGCTGCTTGTATGGCTTTGAGTTGTGCACCATGGCCACTATAAATCAGCACACCCTACAAACAGAGACCTTGTTGCAGCAACTGCATTAGCACTACATTGCATGACCTGCTTCTCTGCTCTTTGCCATACTATGGAAATGTAGATGATCTACATACAGACATGTCTGTTCAGACACTGCTGTCAGTGAAGGTGGTAATTGCTGTGTTGACTGCGTGACAGTCCTTGCTATTTGAGCTGCCGTCTTAAGCGCTTTTACCTGCATATCAGCTCGCACAAACCTCCAAAACTTTTCTCCGCCCACTAGGAATACATCCTTTAAATGCCGTTCAAGCAAGGTGTAGATGTTGGACTCCTCGCCAGAAAGGGTAACTACTGGAGCCAGGCAAGGCTCGTTGGGGTCGCACTTGAGGACAAGACACCGCGCCAGAACACGCTGCACCTCATCCTTTCTTGCTGTTGGAACTTTGCAAATGGGTACGGAGCTGGTGCGCGCTTGCCGAGCTGTTTCAGATGCTGCAGTTCCAGTGGCATAGTCTATCTCGTCACCCAAATGTTGATGAAGCATGTGACCTGCCAGCTGCTGAGCACCATGGTCTGGCTGGTCCTCACTGCCTGATACCTCCATAAGTGTGTTCTCAGCAGTCGCTTGATCAGCCCAGTGCGCTTGCACTACTTGCTACATGTTGAACGTCACAGATATTTTGTGCTCGGATGTTTGGCTGGATTTATGGCCCAGACTTGTTGTCGGGTGTCCGCACACACTTTACATCAGCAGGTGTCCAACATGAACAGTAACCAAAGTATGGAGCAGCTGCTGCCTGTGCTTCATGTATCACAGGCTTCCAGCGGCCACGTACAAGAAGAAACGAAGCCGGACGCCTCAGTGGAGCCAAGAAGGCAAATCTGTGTCTGTGTAACCCCTCTCCGATGTCTGATTGCCGTGTGTAGGTTAGAAGAGCAACATGGAATGTTAACGACTTACAGCAACATGAAGTATTATGATCATGCAGGCGAGCAGTCTCACTGCTTGTCCGCCCATCACTTTTTCAAACGTGTCGTGGAGGTAGCGGTTGTACGCCTTATGTAGGCTGTGGTGCTATTTGGTGATGACGTTAAGGTTATGCTTAGCTGATCTCACGACAACATCACCACAGTTGCAGATTACAGTGTGACTTCCCTGAAATGCGGCTGCTCCTCTGTTGTTTACGAGCCCAAGAGAAGTGTTGATGATTAATGGCTGGCGATTCCAAAATGGCTGGCGATTCCAAAAGACTGTGATGTATCTAGAATGTACCCACAGAACCTGAGCAACAGTTGCTGCCAAGTCGAGGGATATGCTGCGTCCAGATTTCAGGCAAGCATCTGACCACCCAACATCAAATACTGGCTGAATGCCAGCGAGTGAACACACCCAAACTATCCAGCAAATGCTACGTGCTGCCCTTCATGGCGTCGTGACACCCCTACATCACCATTGTTGCTGCCAGCATCTGCAATGACCCATCATGACCCGCGTGCAGGATCATAAAAATACCCCGCACTAAATTTCTAAGCCATATCCGTGTATATAAATAACGACAGGGGATAATGCAGCTGGGCGGGCGTAAGGCATGCTTGTCAGCCGCCAGTACATGAATTATTGCAATCATATCTGCACCTGGATCAGGTGCAAAGCAGTGACTGGCACACAATCAACAAGTGGTGATTATGCCAGGTTCCTCAGCCTTAAATGGGGCTATGAGCTTTCAGTCTGATGATAATGGATTGAGCTACAAGTAATAACAGCTGCTAGCCATTTCTGACAAGCTATCTCTGCCGCTGCAGGGAGGCAGTACCTACTCAGTAGTTCGTGACCAACACAGTCACCATGCATATGGAAAGCACTAGTGCGCTGGCAATTGCAAACACAATGACCCAGTCAAGCAGACTGCAGTACCCTTTCAAGGCCAGACAGTAGCACAGACCATTCAACAAGTGATAGCACTCTGGAGGTTGCTGGTACTGCTGCAATAGAGAGTCTCATACTCCAATCTGATCAACAGCTCTTCCATGTCTGCTAGGTATCTAGGCGCGGGGTTGAAGGCATGGTTGCTGCGGCTGCTGATTGTTTGGATATATTATATGGTAATCATTTAAGATGTTCAATTGCTTTATTCAATACTTCTTCTGTTGTTGACACCACTTGGATAGTAATGTAGCTGAGACGTATGCCACAGTCCTGAGGTTAAAGACACTCTTACAGGCCAAAATCACTCTCCTCATTGTTTACAACATTGCTGAACCTGAGTGATACATAGCTATTGATAGTTACTCCTGGCCGAGCTTCTTGTAGCACATCCAGCCACCCTAACTCCTTGTCATCACTGGGGATGGCATCACAATCCGTTGTGTTCCCATAACTTGTCACATATGCATGGCCGAATTGACTGTGATCTGCCTCCTCAAAACCCCAGGCACTCACTGGTGGAGTAGCTGCTGCACCGTTGCTGTTATTAACATTACTGCTGTGCTCCAGCAGGAAAGGGTTGGTCTTGGGCAAACCAACCGCCAGTTGTCCCAGTTGTTGAAGGCATGTACCAGATAGAAGATCCTCAACTGCCGTAAGTGATACCTGTCAGGCAGTACCAATGCAGGTGATCATTGAGTGTACAGAAGACTGCAACAACTCAGAGCAGACTGCTGAGCATGCTGTATGCTGAGCAGACGCATAACTAATGTCTATGATAAGCATCAAGCAAGCTATAGCAGTGTATGGGGGTATTGTATGTTCCTGAAGTGAGTCATGGAGTGGTGTGCCTGTTCCTCAGTGACAGAGCACAGCTCAGCAAGACCATTACCTCACATCTGCCTCCCACTCCTAAAAGCCTCAAGCGCTGGTTGGTGTTGGCAATTTGTTGCAGCAGAGCATTGTCAACCTGGTCACAGGACAGCTGAAGTGCTGTCAATCTTGTAGCTGCCGCCAGCTGTTGCAGCTCCACTGGGCTCATAACTGGGATATCCAGCATTAAAGCTTGCAGGCGGCTGCAGACACACCACAATGCCAGTGAAGGAGTTGGTACCATGCTAGCTACCTGACTCTGGTGGTCACTATTTGTCCCCTGAGAAAAATAAGACACCTGCCTACATCATGTCAAAGTTTGCATGCATCATGCATCAATGTAGCGCCTGCACTTTGCCCAAGTGTGCAGCAGTGCTTGATTGTTGCCCGTCATGACAGCCTCAGGCAGACATCTGCTTTGGTTGCGCGCACCTGATGCTGGCGAGAACTGCTGCTCCAGAACACTCAATATGGGGTAACTCCGAATTGTGATCCTCTCCCACCCCAATTGCCAGCCTCTGCAGGTGACTTAGGGATGCCAGCATCAGCACAGCACCATTCTGTGGCAGCTGCCAGCAATCGTATCCAACTGCCAGAGATGTTAGCCCAGTGCACTGTTGTACTGCGGCCGCCATGTCGTCATACATGATTCTGCACAACTCCGTAGAGTTTGCCAATGCCCAAGGGCTGTTTGCGTGTGGTTTGCTATACCACATGTGCAAGGCACGGAGTTTGGGCATTACTGGCCAAGCTGCTGCATGGCTTTCTGGTGCAAATGACATGAAGCTGCCATACGATAATTTGAGGTCTTTCAGGCTAGATACGCTGTTAACTGCTGCGGCTAGCTCATCTGCAGGCAGATCAGGGTTTTGCAGTATAAGGGTCTCCAGCCTGGTCATGTGGCTGATACGGACACTAGTAGATAGGCAAGTAATCTCCAGCCAGATCAACCCCGCTGGCAGGCACTGGATCGCTGCTGCTGAACTCAAGATGCCAAGTGAGAGCTTGGTCAGCTGCAATAATGGGCTGAATGCTGCTGCTGCAAGGGATGAGCTGCTGAAAGCAGGTGGGTTATTGCCAACAGTGCTGTTAGGACTGACCGAGTCACACTGTAACTGTAGTTGCTGTAGATGGCTTAGCTGCCCAAGTGATGTGCAGAAATTGCTGTCTAAGTTGTTGTGGCTGTGGAAGGTCACACTTAGACAAGTAAGGAAGTTGGGGTGCTGAAGCTGCTGGATTATGTTGGCTGGACAGTAGGCATGTTGCAGATGCAGTTTCTGCAGCTTCAATCTGGGATGAAGTAGAGCTGCACATATTATGTCTTCTGCTGCACGGGCTGAAAGGTTATTAATGGGATCATCCCAACAGTCCAGAATGACTGTGCTGCAGACTTCCAAGTACAGTATCAAGTCCGCATGCTTGCCCAGCCAAAAGCACTGTTGAGCAATGCGATGCAAGGCCTGACCCTTGCCATCATATAGACATCTAGGCTTCCCAATCCGATATGTTAGTGGTGGTTGGGAGAATAATCGCTGCAAGGCTTGTCCAGCAGCTTTGCTCACACATATCGCGCTGCAAAGGGTCGGTAGATCCACCAGTGCACGGGACATCAGAGCCAGCACGAGTTCCTACAATCAAAATTTTCATGATATATATCAAAAAGTGATGAAAATGGCTTCCGTACTGCATTGAGAGGGCGGCGCGCATATGGGTCACCCACCCTCCCAGATAAACTGAGGAGTTGCCCCAAGCAGCAAACAAATAGAACAATACAACCTGAACTTACCCCATCAGTAGAACAACTGGTTCCTGGCCAGTACTCAAGATCATCGGCCATCTCCTTTCTAATTGTCGAGAACGCTATCTCGGCTCTTGAGCTTGTATGAGCTTTGCTAAGTATCGCAGCCCCAGATCTTGTTTTTGGTTACATAGAACCATTCGTGTAGTTAAGTCTCTTGAGCTTGGGCCATGTTGTCTCTTTACTTCGCTGTCTCGCAGCAGCAATAATGACCTTTGTAACCCGGTGGTGCGCGGGTTTAATAAACCGATCGGCACTCCGCGATGAACTCCTATAGCAAAGAAATTGCTTGGCAGTGCTTTTCATTAGTAATCTGAGCTGCGGCACTCAATTGCAGCCATGGAGTAGCCCATGCCATCTGCTTTGCCGGACATGACGTGCTGTTCAGTGATCATTGTTGCGGCACTGCCGTGGCACATCAACGATGCATCTGCCACAGCATCTCAATTTGTTGCATGATCAATTCTTTTACAACAAGAGAAGCCATTGACAATGGCTTCTCTTGTTATAAAGTTTGCAAGCAGTAGCTTGGGATTCCACCACTGGTTTGGAGTTGCTGTATGAATCTCCAAGGGTTGTTGAACATCTCACAGAGGATCAGTTTTATAGAATACAAAAAACAACCTGACTAAACATTTCTGTTGGATGCTTCATGCATGGGGGAAGTGCCACTCAAGGGGTAATTGATATACCTTTCCTCGAGCTCTGAGCTTGGAGGCTCTGGTTGTTGGTTTAGTTGTTTCAAAGAATGCTACGTAGCAGTATACTAATACACCCTGGCAGGGTTGTCTCATCAGACAGTCACATACGGAATGCTGCCAGATGACCACAAGCTTTCCATCTGACTTGGTCTTGGCCATACACAGAATAGTCTGCTGCGCACGTTCCATTGCAATTCCATGGGTTTTGTCGTGGCAAACCGTTGTCATCCGATCCAACAGTGTAGGTTACAGACCCACAGCACACCGCATAAGTGTGCCTTGCATGTGCCTTTATATGCATGGCATGTAGTCCACAGTATCAGACCTGCAGTCAGCCCTTCTAATACGTAACACATGGCTACAGTCTGCAACAATCCTTTACCAGCATTGCACTGCGTGGATGCTCCCCATCCATACCGCTGGAGTCAGCCATCCCACATGATCCATAACTCATGTTAAACGGGCACCTGCAGCCATCTTCCAAGCTGCAAGCGCCTGAGGGAAACATCCATAATCTGCGCTACCCAACCCTGCTACCAGCACTGCCCTAGCAGCAGTGCTTGGTGATACCACTGCAACAGCAAGACCAACTATCCAGCTGACACCAGCAGTTGACCTCAGCTGCTTAGAGCTTGTCCTCGTACTCACCCAGAGGTGCTGGCTCGGCCTTGATACCCTTACGCTTGCGGATGTCCAACACAATCTGGTTGGTCTGTGAACCAGCCTGCAATGGGTCTGCACTCATGACATCCCAGTGGTCAAACACACACTGAGGGAAGGCCTGGCCAGAGGTGGCTGCACGAAGGATGGCTGTGAAACCAAATGACTCAATCACAGGCAGGTACGCCTTGATGTTGTACATGGGAGTTCCTGGGCGCTGCATCTCCTCAAACACCATACCACGCTTCTGGTTCAGCACTGCAGAACAAGCACAGGTGCAGTCAGACTGCAGGGTCAGCACCAGTGACATGCATCGACACCGTCCACTGTTGACGTACTGATGCTGCTCAACAGTCTCAAGACCAAAGGCAGAAGGTGCTGACCAGCTAAAAATCCTTCCTGCCTCCAGTTCATGCTTCACTCTTCACAGCGTGATAAATGTGATGAACAACCAGTGCCAAAAACAGCCACGTCGCAGACTTTGAATCAACAGGCTGGGAGGTGGCTAATGCAGCCTTCCTGTCAATGTGAGGCGCTCCTTACCTGAGTAGATACCACCTAGAGCCTGCTCAGGTGCCTGAATCTCCACCAGGTACACAGGCTCAAGCAGACGAGGCTTAGCAGTCAGCTCAGCAGCGTACAGAGCACGCCTGCAGGTGGGGATGATCTGGCCACCACCACGATGGATGGCGTCAGCGTGCAGCACCACATCATGGACCTCAAACACAATGCCGCGCATGTTCTCCTCGGCCAGCACACCCTCCTTGGTGGCCCACTGGAATGCAGCCACGCAGGAGTCCTTGATCTCATTGAGGTACTGCACTCCCTTGGTCACATCAACAAGAATGTTGGGGCCTGCAAACGAAGCACCAGCAGCAACTGCGTAAATCTCTTGCTTGACAACAGCAGCTGCATACCAGCCAGCAGACATGGGCCATGCTTACCAGTGCTGCATGCATTTGCCTGCTGTCACCCACACCCGGAACAAGTTCAGTTTCAGTGATGGATGACCCTGAAGTTTTCAGCCTCAACAGGCAACATCCTGCTGTGCTGCCAGCTGCGTTGGCACATAGCACTTGTTGCCAACTGCTGTTGCACCCCCTGAGGACATCAAGAAGTGTTGCCTCTCACCTGTTGTGTCGGGTCCGAAGCACCAGATCTTCTTTGTCAACTCCTTGTCCCAGCCGTACTCCTCACTCATCAGCTTACTGCGCACCTTGGGGTCATCACGAGGACCAATCTTGCCCTCATCAATGGCCTCAGCAAGACCATCCTCCATGGGACGGGCCTGAGCAGAAATGACACGCAGTGATCGGAATGTCTGCTGAGCCATCAGGGTCTGGGCCCAACACACCATGCTCTGAAGCAAACACTGCTGAAATAGAGTCGCACTCTGATCATGTTCCACTTGCACATGGTCAGCACAGGTGATCTCCTGCTGCATTGACGCCAGCACTCAGCAACAGGACCCACCTGGAGGTACAGCCTGTTGTGCTTGTTTGGTGACTTGCTCATGACTGTGTGGTCGCTGGCTGCGCTGACAGTCTCACGGAACGACACCACGGGCTCGGACACGCGGATCTCTGCACCACCCATGAAGTCGTCCTGAAGATCCTTCAGGCAAATCTCCAAGTGAAGCTCACCAGCACCTGCAGAGGAGACATCAGAACATTAAGTGGTGCACATGCACATAGCACTGCTACATGCCTCTTTCCTGCCACAGGTGCTTCAGCATACCGGCAGGCTTAAGGCTGTGCCTGCAGCTGACAATTGCCGCACTGCCATGACCGTTGCCACCACAGCCGCTGACAATGGATCTGCTGCTGCTTGTTGCAGAGTAGCCAGTGTTAGCCCACCACCCACCTGCAATGATGTGCTCTCCGGTCTCCTCAATGATACACTGCACCATGGGATCTGAGCGGGCCAGACGCTTCAGACCCTCAACCAGCTTGGGCAGATCAGAAGCAACCTTGGGCTCAACAGCAACACGCACCACAGGGCTCACACTGAACTTCATGGCCTGCAAGGAGCAACAAGGCAACGGCGATCCCAGATGTAACAGCGATCCACAGCCACTTGAGTTGCCTAGAGCAGTCATTGAACACAGAGCACTGCACGCAGACAGAGCTAGTTGACGGAATAGCAAAGAATTAGCCATCTCGGTAAAATGCCATGGCATTCAAATTGTTCTTGCATGGCTCAATCGCAATTCATTTCACATTGCTTTGCGAAATGCATGCTGCAGCTGTTTGCCCCGTTGACTGCTCACCTTCATTGGGTGTGCGTCCTCGCACATTTCATTGGTGAGTGTGGCGGTCTTGGTGATGAATTGGTCCAGACCCACCAGTGCCACGGTGTTACCGCATGGCACACTCTCAACAGCCTCCTGCTTCCTGCCCATGCACAGCACTGTACGCTGCACAGACTTGACATAAAGGTCCTTCTTGCTGCCAGGCTCGTAGTTGGGGCCCATGATGCGCACCTGAGCATGGCATGCCGCACACAAGCCAGACAGCACACAAAACACTGTTGTAGAGGGTTCAGAGGTACATGGACGCCTGTGTTCAGTATGCCGAGGCAGCCTCAACAATGGTGAGGGTTACAATAAAGCCCGAGCTCGGGCAACCGACTGCCTGATAAATCTTGCTGTTGCTGGTGCCGCACCTTCTTTCCGGTGGAGATAGTGCCTGAGAACACACGCCCAAAGGCCACGAAGCGACCCTTGTCACTTGTGGGGATCATCTTGGAAATGTACATCATCAGAGGACCCTCAGGGTCACAGTTCCTGCAGGAACAAATGCAACCCTACATGTCGGCTGCAGCCTGTGTGGTTGAGGGGGCAGCCTCACTGCATGTCAAAGGACAGGCATGAGAACAGGGGAGGGCCAGCTGCTGGCTGCTTGTTGGCGATTGCAGTCCCCTGATCAATCCATATCACACTTCACATTGCATCCTCTCACCTGATGGATGTTGCGTAGGTGTCATCCAGAGGACCCTCATACAGGGTGTCCACACGGTACTTCTGGGCAAAGGCTGGAGATGGCAAGTGGTAGATAATCATCTCCAGCAGAGCCTCAGAGGCCGGCAGCCAGGTCTGCAGGCAGCAACTGACAAAACCTCAAACTTACGTGCATACCTGCCTTCCTGGCCACATTGTACCTACAAGACAATATCCTCCTGCTGAAGCAGCAATCGCTATTTACAGAAGCTGTCCTGGCACAAGCCTCATCCCTCCTTTCCAACCACAGCCGAGTATCTGCCAGCTGATGCAGTGCTGGTGGAGCTTTCCCTGCTACATAACCTGGCATGCACTACTCTACTACTGCCAGGCATGGCACCAACCGCACCTGCATGACACGCTTCATCAAAGGCTTGCCAATAAGCTCCTTGTCCTCAGACTTGAGCTTGTGCAGCACATTGACCTTCTCAAGCATGGCAAACAGCTTGTCCTTCTTGTCCTCCATGGCCAGGTCAATCACCTGTCAACATGACAGCGCACACCCAACGTGCACCAACATCATCAATGCCAACCAAGCTACAGTCCAGATAGCTACAGAGGTCAACTTCTGCATACTCAACCTGGTAGTATTATACAACCACACCTACGCAACTACACCTACAAGCTGCAAGGTCTACAGCTGCGCAATGGCACTGTTCCCAACTCAACCAAGTAAAAAATTTGTACAGCGGCCAATCTGGGCAGATTGGGTGCTGTATGGTGTCTGCTATACATATGGGACACGTACAAGTTATGCATAGAACAGTAATGGACTTATTAACTGTTTAGCACCAGATCTTCTGCTGCTGGTTTGCACATTAGATGCCCTCACCTGCTTGATAGGGTTGTAGCAGAACTGCACAAATCCACGCTGGCATGTCTTGCTGTCTGTGGCCTTCTTGGTCCACTTCCTGGTTGCTGGGTCAAAGAAGTTGTCACCCCACAGCTTCTCCATCATCTTCACCTCGTCAGTACCAAACTTGGCGGCATACATCTGAGCAAAGGTGGTGAGGGTGAAGGCCCAGGCGTGCAGACCAGCACTGAAGGACACAGTACCCTTGTCAGGGTATACCTGCGGAAAACATGACACAACAAAAGGTAACCATGCTTGCCGGAGCAGGCAAACCAAGCTAAGTTGTCCCCTACTGGTCTGATGTGTGCATGGGCTAAACTTTGTGAGCTGTCACAATGGCGGTGGCCTTGCAGCTGTAACCGGCTTCATAGCTGTGTGAAGTCGTGTCTGTGCCATGCCAACTTGCTGGACTCCAGCAATCATCAGCAGTCAGTTGTCAACACATGCTAGGCTTCAGCAGACACTGTAACTTTCCCATGCTGATGCTGCTCGAGGAAGTAAAGCCACTGTGTTGACCAAAACCCTGGGAGCAGTTCAGACCTAGACCATCTAGTGCCGTTTTAACTGCTGCATTTCTTTGAGTGCAAGTTATAAAGAATGGGAGGTCAAGGTTCTGCCTGCTGTGACCAACCACAGCTGTTGACAGCACTGCTGCGCGACATAAGTGCCATCAACACACTGCCAAAGACATGCTGTAGATGTACCTAGACTTGCTGTAACTAAGCTTAGAATAGCTCAGTCCAGATAACTGCCTGCTACTGTGGTGCTGGCTGCAGCCGTCTGCTGCCTCAGCACTGGGTCCTCTGCTGCTGTGGCCAAAGGTGTTGGCAGCTGCTTATCATTCATTAAGCTGGTATACCAGTGTATGTGCAGCTGCATGCAGCACTCCGCACCTGCAGATCGCCCATGGCCTCATCCTGGTAGGTTGCCAGGATAACATTGGCATTCTCAATGACACGCAGGTAGGTGGTGTATGCCTCCTCACCCTCCAACTTCAACTCCAAGAAGCAGCGGTCCATCTTGTTCACGGTCAGCACAGGACGGATGCGCTCGGCCAGGGCCTGGCGCAGCACAGTCTCAGTCTGCACACACACTCCCTCCACGCAGTCCACCACGACCAAGGCACCATCAGTGATACGCAGGGCAGCTGTCACCTCAGAACTGAAGTCAACGTGACCAGGTGAATCAATCAAATTCACCAGGAAGGAGTTGCCGTCGCGCTCGCGCTTGAAGGCCTTCAGGGCTTCATCGCTCATCTCGTAGTACAGTGAGATACCAGTTGACTTGATGGTGATACCACGCTCCTGCTCATCTGCACGTGTATCTGTCAGACGAGCATCTCCAGCCTGCAGCACAGTGGATGGATATCAGCCTACAAGCTCCCGAGGCAGCTTCACCTTCCAAGTCTGTTGGATCAGAGGCTGCGGGCGTAGACTGCCCTAATGCTGCATGCTGAGTCAGCAGACGCAGCCAGAAAATGTTCTTACCTGCTCAATAGACATGATACCCGCAGCTGCGACCAGGGAATCGGTCAGGGTGGACTTTCCGTGGTCGACATGAGCAATCACACTCATGTTACGGATATTGTTCTGCAAGGACAAACATTGGCATCAAACGTCAGAAGACATCCATGACGATGCATTGCGAGCAGAGCTGCTGCCTTCGGGGGAAGGAATTCTGGAAACGAGCCTTGCAACCGCATGGGAACATACCTTCTTGTCCATGAGCTTGCGGATATCATCGATGGTGAATTTCGGCTGCAAGAACAACGTAATGTGATGAGCTGACAGCCCAGACAGGCCCAGTGCAGGCTGCACGAAGCATGCAAAGCCGACATACCATTGTGGCTGATCTTTCGGTGCCTAAGCACCTACAAGTGGTATGAACAAAGAAGATGCCTTCCAAGAAGGCGTGAAGAGAATGATCTGCGTAGCAGCAGCTAGCAATATCTTGCAATGGTGTGCGGGGTGCCACCTGTTAAACCCGGCGTTCAGCGGTGATCTATTCCAAGAGCGCATTCTGTGCAAGGTTACTTGTCGTGCCACTTCGTACAAGTTGTCGTTTCGCTGCTGGTGGTCCCAGCTGTAGCAAGTTTGTGCACCAATAGGTACCCACAGTGCAGCGAGTGGAATGGCAGTACAGTAGCAAAACATGAAACGATACATGCACAGTGGTAGAGCTGCTGGTGCAGTTGCAGCGTTCTCAACACACTGTAACTGATCAGTGTTGAAAAGCAGGCACAAGTGCTGGTGAAAGCGGATGCATCTGACATTTGCATCAGGACCAGTTCACACCTAGAAGAAATTGAGCCATGCAGTGCCTTGTGACTCGGGCAGCTGAGTAGCTACTGCTGCTGGCAGTACTCGGCGCTTGTGTACAATATGCTACTGAGAACATAGCTGAACTAGTCGCAAGCCGTTTGCCTGCCTCCTGCTGCTGCTGTTGCTGCTGCTGCCACTGCAGCTGGATGTCCTTTTGTTGGCCGTGCTGTTGCTGTACAGTCAAACGCAATCCGTACAGCTCCTTTATTCCTACTGGAGCGCCCGCACCTCAGCCACATAGCTTTCAGGTGAAATATGTTTCAACTGCAGTAAGGCCCCTCTCAGGTGGATTGATGTTGGGTTCAGCTGTGTGGCAGCAGCCTAGAAAGAATCTGGCAGTTTCTTTCTGTTGTTGCCACTGCTATGGTTTGGGCTGCTGCTGGTGGTGGTGGCGTTGCTAGCACTGTTGCTGTCACAGCAGGGCCTGCAGCCATTGTGAATATAGATTTCTACTAGCTGTCGACAGCAACATCGTGTTCACACACCTAGCATAGTCAGCCAGTGCTGTGTCTGCTGTGTCATTCCGTTGCTGTGTGAGACAGATCAGAACTGTCTCCAGACAGTGCATGAGCAGCCATCTGGTGGGTTCACATGTTTTATGGACAAGGCTCTCTCAAGGCTTTAATGGTTTAAGCGCAGCCAATGATGCTGTGAGGGCCTCCGTGTTATGCAACACTTGCCAGCTACTCAAGTGCTTACACAAGCTAGCTGCAGCGGATCCATCCGATTTCAGCCTGGACTTTTGCCACCCCATCCCCTTTTCCACCATGTCCCTCTGTATGCTACAACCGCTGCAGCTGCATGTGCTTCAGCCACAGCATCCATTGCTTCACCCAGTCGCCTCACCACTGCTGCTATTTCCACGTGCTGTTCACTCCTGACATTATAGTACTTGTGCCCCAGCATGTGTGCCATATTGTGGTAATGAAAGTTGTTGTCCATGTTAAACCACAGCTCAATCACTGCTCCCAGGCGGGGCTTCAGAAAGATCTGGTTGGCCAGCCCTGCTCCATGCACACCAAGCAGTATGCCAGTGCGCATGAGCAGTGACAACTGATCAGGGTAGAATGGGAGCTCAGATAATTCAGCAACCTGCAAAGCAAGGATTGGCAGCCGTTTGCAAGCAACAACAGTTTTGACACTTCGTCGTCCATCAACATCTCAACAGGTGCAAGCATCCAATGGCTGTCTTGTGCTGCTCAAGATGTGCTGCGTACCATCACCCACCTGGTTCATCTGTTGAGCAGCTGCTAATATGACGGGATGGCCACTGCAGACGCAATCACTGCAGGCTGCTGTGCCGCTGCAACAGTGGCTAGAACGTGCATTTCTCTTTCTATCCGGTATTTGGCCTGTCATTCTGCGCTGCAATCACAAAGTTCCTGCAGCGACTTGAGATCTGTTGCCACACATAAGTTGTAAGGTCAGACACTGGGCTCACCTGGAGTGCAAACATGATTGTCCTGCGTGTGCAGCCTTCCTGCTGGCCCGGCACACACGTCTGGTGGTTCCATCGCAGGATTGCCCGCTCCAGCTCAATCAGCAGCTGCTCCTGCTGGTCAATGGGCAGTTGCCGTGCTCGCTGCCAGCTTGACAAACGGGCCTCATTCTGCCGCTCAAACCTGTTGCGGCTCAGCCACAACACATACAACTGCTGCAAGCGTGGCTGAGACTGTGTGCTGGTGGGTGGCAGAGGCACCAAGTCCAGAGCTGCTGGCGGCCCACGGTGTGCATTGGTGCTGCTGGTAGCGCCCCTCATAGACGCACTGTCCACGATAACACCACTGGGGTGGTTGCTGACAAGGTCAACAGGAAGGAGGTCCCTGAACAGATGTTGCAGCCACATGCTAGCCGCTTGCAAGACCACAGACTGGCACAGCACTTCATCCGCGCTTCCTGATTTATAGGTCAGCAGGGACTGTGCATGGGCTGTGTAAGGGGCAAGCAGCAGCATGGAGAAGCATGTATTGTCTGGATATGGCTGCTGCCGCAGGAACCTCAGCGGGAATGGGTGCGACAGTCTGCGCCAGATGTCTAAAAAGTAGCCTGGCAACCTGTCGTCTGCGATCACAACCTGCAGGCCATTGGTGCAGCAGTGCAGGGGTGCAGGCCATTATCACCGGCTATACAGGGCTACACAGTGATGACAAGTGAGTGCGCAGCAAGGTGTTGGTTGGTAATAACAACAAAGACTCCTACCTTATTCAAGTTTACAGCAAGTATAGCAGTTCTTGTTTATATCCTGATGCATGATGCTGCAGCACATACACTTTCAGATCAAGCGGCAGCAGAGCAACCTATTATATGCTGCTGCCACCCGAGTATACTTGCACAAGCAGATGCTCAACCCACCTCCAGCCCCTGCTGAAAAGCTTGCCTTGGTATATCGTGCTGCAGTACTGCTAATGCGGCAAACACAGAGATGACACCTTCCAAGTTGTGAAATGCATTCTCTGGGTCCACTCTGGTTATTACAAGGACCGGGTGCTGCACTCTACTGCTGGGGCTGCAGGCTTGCTGCATATGCTCATAGACATTCCCTTTTGCTGGGCCTGATATAAAGATTGGAGCTTGCACCAGCCACATGCGGCTTCCTTCATTACTGTGAAGCCGCCCTCGCAGGAATATTTTTGGATCGGCCACTTGCTCACAAGCCAGCTGTACGCTGCCTCTCTTTGGGTTGGGTAGGCCCGGTATTCCAGAGTCCTTTGCACCAAGCAAGTCCAAAGAGCTCGTTACAACCAGGTTGCGTGTGCTGCAAACACTGATGTCAGCTTCAGGGTGTGCATAGCAGTGTACAGTGCTGCTGGCTGTTGCAGTGCTGCCTGGAGACGGTGGTTCTGCTGTGTTGCTGCTATTGCAGTAAGTGCCCTGCAAGGCTCGCCAGCGGTCAATGTAATGCAACCCATATCCTGCTGAGCAGGTTGTACTACTGGATGGTGTAGACTTGGGCAAGTGCTTTGTGACGGCCTGCATGTCCCCACAGGTTGTCAGTATTTGTGAGCACCACATTGGGCAGATCACTCAGTGCTATTTGGCTAGTGCCTTTTTCATTGCAAAAGGTGTGCAAGTGCCTCACATTTCGTGAAACGACCCTGCCGCACAACCTCTTCCCGGGTCCAGATCATATGTGTCATAGAAGGTACGCACCTTCACCCAGTGATTCACCAGAAGCCTGTTGAAGTCTTGAACTGACTCTGCACTAACTACCCCAGTAGAGATGAATGCTTGTCCCAATGCTTCTGCCCCCACCAGCCAGAAAACAACCAAGCATATTGATTGTAAGTTTGTAACCCCTATGGCTTGCATGCATGAGGGTTGGATGTGTTTTCACCCAGGTGAGCAGTACCGTGCAGCAGGTCCACTTGCGCATCAGCTGCGCGTGCAGCAGTTGGTAAGAGCGCTTGTTTGAGACCAGGCCACCGCGCTACAGTCATGGTAACCTCAAGCAAGGACCTCGGCACAAATAACACGGGGGAGTTTTTCAGCGCGCGTATCAGGAGCCGTGCGTGCCTGAAGTCCGCTTATCATGAATGTGCTGTAACCGTACAACAACAGCTTGTTGATGCGTGTTGGTTCTTGTGCTGGCTTCATCAGACCTGCAAGTCTTTCGGAGGGGAGTTTACAGACAATCTTGTTGCAGTCGTTCATCCCTTGCTCAAAACGCCCATTCACTGTTATACGCTCCTGGTAGACAATAAGGGCCTTTCTCTGGCACTTGCTAGTCACTTGAGCTGCAGTCTACTGTAGAGACTGCAACCAGGGCACTCTGCAGGTCCCTGTTCAGTGCAGCTGTTGTTGATGCTGCTCCATCCATAGTGATAATGTTGTAAGCTGCTATGGCCCCCAAGAAGACCAAAGGCGGGCAGGGGGCAATATCTCCCCCTGTCCCTGCTGCTAGTCATGCCGAGCTGAAACAGGCTCAGAATGCTTATCAGCAAATAAGCAAGAAGACTGACAGAAAATTATTCAGTGCCATTGAGGAGCTGCGGTGCAAGGGGTCGCATCTGTCGCGCATCACTGTTCTGCGCCTGCTGTTTGAGAAGAACGATGAGCTGAATCTTTGGTACAACAGCGAAAAGGGTTTGAAGAATGAGGGCTACAACAAGTGGCTGCAGAACGTGCTTGGCGCTTACAAGCCAGAATGGGAACGCCCTCTAGGTGATGACCGTATGTCCTGCACCCTTGTATCAGCGCTGGCAGCTTGCTGGAACAAGTGTGTTGAGCAGGCGACGACAAATCTGACGGATGAAGATGTATCAAAGGTCCTCAGCCTGTTTCAGCGCAGTTTCAACAAGGGTTTCAGCAAGGAAGGCTGGTCCAAGGACTGGGTAGACCCAAAATCAGAGATGCTTGCAGCAAAAGAGGCGAAAGACGCCTTCCTTCCAGAGCGGCCTACTAGTGTAGGCATGCTAGCAGAGCAGTTGAAGCAGCTTGCAACAATATATTGCCGGGTGCACCAAGCTGTGTCAAACAGCACTGCAGCAGCTCAGTACAGCCTCCCAGCTGACGTGTTGAAGCTGCCATGGATGAAGCAAGCAAGAGATATAGCGGTGAGGTGCCGCAATATTCTGCAGTGAATGGTCAATGTATCATTTCATCTATTGGGACAGTTTCAGCTTGCAGGGAGGCCAACCTTCAATGCGTCAGTACGTGGAGCAATGCTCTTGCAGCACTTCTTGATGTGCAGTAATGTGCTTCTTCAAGGAACTGCACAGCTGCTGATTATGTAGCGTTGCATCATCATGCCATTTTGAGCTTTATGATCTAAACTGTTTCACCTTCCTTCTGACTACTGCCCCCTGCAGCTTGAAGCTGCCAAGGCCACACCAGCAGCAACAGAGTCTAAGCAATTGGACCCCAAGATGCTGCAACAACAGGCCACACGGGAGCAGCAGCAGCAGCAGCATGAACGTGGCAGAGGCCGTGACACAGATCGCCGAGACAGAGATGTCAAGCGGGGTGCTGGCAAGGAGGCAGAGGACAAAGTGAAAAACAAGGAGCTGCAGGCTGCCAGGGAAGCAGAGGAAGCCCTTAGAGTGGGTATGCAGAAGGTAAGAGGCAGTCGCCAGAGGCGGCTGCTGGGCATGGCATCGCTGTGTGGCATAGCTCGTTGCCAAGCATCCAGGCAACTTCTGCAGTGTGTGTGCGAGTGTCTTGCTGTATGTCTGCTGTATTGTTATGTTGCAGGGTCATGCAGCTACGTTGAATTGCCTCACATGACCTCTACCACTTTGTCATGCATGCCCTGCCAGGTCTTAACGCACTTGGAGAGCAAGCTTTTGAACGGCAAACAGCCGGACAAGCAGCAGCACCTCCAGGCCCTGCAGGAATGCTCATCAATTTCATTTGACACAGTGAAGACTTATTTCAAAGGCCGCAAGGATGTTGCAAAGGACAATCCAGATGCTGCCTGTCTTCTGGAGAAGTGCAAGGGCCAATTTGGCGACGCAAATGTGAGTCACAGGCTGCACCTGTTGCTTGCAGCAGGCAGCTTGCAGCTGTTCAGCGGAGCTGTTACAGCGTGAGGAACCTACTGCCCATGCATTTCTGCTTTGGATGATGCATTACATAGTACATGGCATGCACCTGTGTTTGATGCAGCTCACAGCTGGCAACATCAAACGCATGCAGCATCGTCGCCCCAGGTGGGAGTTGATGCAAGTGTCCTGTTGGGCTATTAGCAATCAGCAATATAGCAGCCTGCTGAGTGCCACTGTGTTGAAGGCAAACTCGCTGGCGGTTCTGAAACAAATTTATCCCCAGTAGCATGAGGTAGTGTGTTGAGCTTGTATACGACACATTTATTTCAACGATGTTTTTGCCTCAACGTTGCAGCCTTCTGACGGGATGTTGCTTGGCCAGCTGAGGGCCCTGAATGGTGGCATTGGGTATTTGTATTTAGATGAGGCTCTCATGGCAGACACCAGCAACACGCACAAGCAGCAGCAGGAGCAACGCACATGGGACAGCTTTGAGGCTTTTGAGGAGCATGTGCGCTCATCATATCTGGTGAGCTCTGGACAGGGATGTCACTTGGGCTGGGTTTACGGCAAGGGTAGTATGCATGTGCTGGTGCATGACGAGGGTGAGATTGCAGATGTTATGCCTGCTGCCCTGATGTCAGAGCAGAACTGCAACTGGCTGTTATGCAGCAGCTGTTGCTGAGCTTGTTCCTGGTTGTCAGTCAGGGGCTTGAGTTGCATTAGAAGTGTGTTATAAAGTTGTCTGAAATTGCCGAGTAATGTCGGATATTGCAGACGGCACCTGTGGACTACAAGGGGCAGTCTGCCCTTGTCCAAGGTGCTCCCGGTCTGAGTGAGGTCTACAGCCTGCAGATGGACGACCAGCTAGCTGATGCAGAAGCAAAGGGTCTCATGGATGGGCATGGGGAGCAGGTGCCCAATGGTCTGCAGCAGTCAAACGCATGGGTGCAGGCTTTCTCAGAGGTAGGAGGGAGCTTAGCAGCGAGATTGTAACATGCATAGAATCCCTCCAACTCTGTACTTAATCATCGATGTCTACCTCAAGCATCCGACGTGGGCCCTGCAGAAGTATGTGCCAGCATGCTGCATTTGTAGAAGTTGTAGATGTGCTGCAGCTACCACTTACCATACTCCACCAGAACTGCATTGTATGGTTGCCCACATGTCACTTCATAGTACACACCATTTTGGCTCCCTCTTCTGCAGTGTGCCACATGCTGCATAATGTCCTAGACGCTCAGCAATGTACCAGAAGCCAGTGCTTACTACCCCTGCTAATGCTGTATTCTTGTGCTGCAGGAGTGTCCCATAAGTCGGTATCTGCGCTCCTACAACGCCACCATGACTGAGGGTGAGCACCCGCTGCGCTACCACTGTGTGGCTGCCAAAGGCATATCTCGACTTCCTGTCGCCAGCAATACTCTGACCTTTTATGTGAACAGCTAGAATCTTTCATGAGGCACAGCTCTCACGGTTGTTCATTTGTGCTGGACAAATATCGTTTGCATATTCTGGATATCTGCTGAGCTTATATCCTCTCTCATACAAGATGATGACTATCTGCTTATTTGACAATCCTTTCTGGCCATCTCCCTGCAAGTGTCTCATGTCTCAATTTTTGCCTGCAACCTTCTTGCCTTCAGCCTTGATCACACAGGCAGGCAATGATGAACAGGCAAGGGTACGGCTGAGCAATGCAACAGGCTTTGCACTATTGCAGCTGCAGCGTGGTGAAGTTCCAACAGACTGGCAGCAGTTCTCAGAAAAACCTCCATGGGTGGTGCTGGCATATCACACCCTGAAGCTGTGTATGCCTAGTGCTGGCGGGCGTGAAGTCACACCTCAGGACTATGTAACCTTCAATTTCTGGGGTTCTGAAATGGTAAGCACACAGGTGCAGCAACGTCCATATTATCTGCCAAACCAGCCCTGGCAGAAGCATTGGGCATCAATCAAAACACTTTGGCTCTGGAGAGCTGTGCAGTGGTGATGGTATTGACAAGTCGCTGCTGGCCATCCTCTGCTGTGCTTGCTGTGCTGTTTGCCGCTGTTAATGAATGAAGAGTGGTCACAGAGCAGCATTATCTGACGTCTTCTCATTGCACAATCAGGGCGCCACCTTTGGCTGACTCTTTGCTTCTTGCTGCCTGCTGCTATGCAGGCTTGCATTGATGAGTACCAGCGTGTCATATCCTCAGACCGCGACGCCTACCCAGACTCAACAGATGGTGCGGTCTCTGACAGTACGGTGATGCTGCAGATGCTTCACGGGGCTCAGCTGCTACATGGCCCCTTGCTGCTGGCTGTGCATCTGTACCTTCTCAAGAACGCAGGGGTGCAGCTGGCCTTGAGCACATTGGACGATGTTGCGCAGCTGGACAAGGCACTCAACAAGCTGAGTTTGAAGCATCAGCAGCAGCTGCGGCTGTCTTTGTTTCAGGTGGGATACTGTCCCTGTCGTTGCTTCTGCACAATCGGTAGTGTATGAATCCCTCTGGGTGTGATGAGGAGCTTGACGCCAAGTTTTTGAATGGGACTCAGTATCCTGTTGCCTCCTGGCATGCTTGCGTAACTGCCATATGCGCCAAGGCCTATGGTATCATCAGGGCTGTGTTACTGTCCTCTGGGGGTGTCAGTAGGTCATATATATGGGTTCATAATCCTTACATGAGCTGCAGAGCAAATCACTCCACACTATTAAAAGAGGCAAGTTCTATGCACTGGTGATTGGTTGCAGGTGCTGGACAATGTTTTTGCCAGTTTGCCACGGTACCAGCAATTCCTGAAAGACCTGCAGGAGCAGGTGTTGAAGCCTACACAAGTGCCGGTGCATGTCATCGAGGGGAGACAGCAGGGGGGTGTCAGCTTGGCGTTGTCGCCTGAATACTATATGCAGGTGCGCTGATGGGTCTCCTGGATGCCTATGCATTCTAGAAGCTGTCACAAGCAGCAGTACGTACGTCAGGCAGTTGGTTGTAAGCATGCAATGTTCTCAGCCCAGGCAGCCTTGGCGCTGCCAGGAGAGGGGTCGGCAGCAAGGCTTGCACCCGAAATCCTGACAGACACTAAACAGCCTTCAGGCAAACTTCCAGACACAAGCTGCAGACTAAGATATTCGGTGTTGTTTGGCACGACCAGCTCCCACGATACAAAAGCCGATTCTTTGCACCACAGGCGTGCCTGGCAGCTGCCATGCCATCAGAGTACCACACTGCTTGCTGCTCCAAGCACGCAGTGATGAGGAGCAATGAGGAGGCAGTTGGGCAGAGATTTAGCAGGTTTGATGCCTCTGTTGATGACTATGACTCCTTCATCTGTGGTGATCAGCGGGTCGATCAGGTAGGGGAGTATTTACTAGCATGCCCCCTGTCTACTCTCTGCATGCTTGTGCTCAGCCCCACCTGCATCATCGCTCATTGGCCCTTTTACATGTCACAAGGATTCTTATCAGCCGCAGCAGTCCAATATGTCAACATTCATACCAATCAATTGCAAATCGCTTGTTGCTGCCATGTCCTCACACCTCTTGTGTCGACCTTCACCAGGAAAACGGCAGTGTGGCTCAGCGATACTTGGTGGAGCCAGCTCAGGCAGCACAGGCAGCACAGCAGGCGGGGATTGAGGTGGGCACCAAAGAGGGCCTGAAGGCACTGCTGGAGCAGCTGTACCTGGGACCAGACAGGGTGAGTATGAAGCTAGTGGTCATGCTGCTCTCGCATGGGCTGTATCAACATGCTGATCTTGTGGCAAGGCATAGCAAACCAAAGTGCAGCGTGCGAGCACCATAGCTGAGGCACTCTGAAAGGGTTGAACAGGTCAGAGCAGACCCCCCTGCGAACAATCGTATTGACACCAGCCGGTGCTTTCACCATCTGACTTTGCAGCACCCTCATCAGTCAAAGTTAGGAGTGCAGTGTCCTGCTGAGTCCGCCATTCCCGAGCGCGGCACCTGGGACAAGGTCAGGACTGACCTGCTGCTTGCGCAGCAGTTGGCCATGCACAGGCAACAACTGGCAAAGCTGATTGAAAGCCACACCAAGGAGGTGGACGACAAGCAGCTGGGCAAAAGAGATGTGGAGCGCATGATGAGGAGTAAGAGGACTGCCTTGCTCCAGACATTGTGACTACTTAGCTTCAGACCATTGCGTTGAGGCTGTGCCAGGCTGTGGCACTTCACTTCACATGTACACCTTGCCAGAGTATGTACTGCAGATTTATTGACAAACAACTGCCTTCAAATCATTTGGCCTGCAGGTCTGTTCGCCTCCCGTGTTGCTGGCCACCATTGGGTGCTGGACCACCTGCAGCTCTTGCTCCAGGAGCAGCAGGAGCAGCTGCGCAAGGAGGACTCCAGGGCTCAGGAGCAGCTGAGGATGTTGGCTGATGCGTCAGAGAAGCCAGGCAAGGGCGGCAAGGACAACAGCAAGGAGAGGGAGAAGGAGCTGAATGACAAGCTCAGCAAGGTGGGGCTATCTCACTACTACCAAGTCCCTAGCATGACATCAGCAGCCACTGTGCTAAGACCCTGCACATCAACACTTGCAAATTGCACCTTGAGTTGGGTGTTACCTGCTGCACTTGCTGTGTTGAATTCCTAGAGGGAAAGAGGGGTAGCTGCTGTAATGCATGCAACTCAAGTTGGTCAGACCAGGAAGTTCTGAATTTCAAGGCAAGCAGTTGTTTTGAAACTGCCAGTATCCTCTTTGCAATTTCATAGGCTCTGCCCAACAGCCCAGAGCACTTTGCACCCATGTCCTGTTCATGGGCAAAGCAATGATGACACATGTCAGTAACTCACTTGGCCGCTGTTGTTGCTTGAATGCAGATCCACACCAGCATCAGCAACCTGGACAATGCGCTGTCCATCGTAAAGACGCATCTGGCCAACAACGCCTCTGAAGCTGAAAGCTACCCGGACCTGATTAGAGCACAGCACAGGGCTGCAACAGGCCGTGAGAATACAATCAAGTTGGTGAGTCATGGCACTACTGACCATCAACCACGTGCCAGGGCATGCATCATGTCACGCAGGCGTAAGCAGCGCCTGGTGCGCCTGAGGGGTCCGCTTCATCATCTATCCCTGAGCATACAAGACTCCTATGCCTTGCTCTGTCTGGTCCTGCCTGGGTTGTCAGGACCACAGCAATCGGCATCTGGCAGCCGTCTCCCAATGGGTTTGGCTGATCTCCGCTGCTTCTTTGTATCTCTGTCAACATCCTGAACTTTCAATCCAAGTTGTTGTCTGACCATGCATGGTGCTGCTATTGAGAAGCAGCCCTAAGTCTTTTCACACGCTATGCTACAGCTGCCTGTCTTCAGACCACTGGTGGCTGGTGCATCAAGCCTCCTGTTTGGATGGCCCAGTAGGAATCAATCAATGAGGCGTCAGAGGTGTCCACTGTCTGTGTTCATTCGTACAATGCAGATGCTGCAACTACTGGTCAACGAGCTTCTCAGCAGTGCCCCGGTAGATGCTAACGGTGCTCTGGCCCAGCTTAATGACTCTCTGAAGTTGGCCCGCCTCATGCTGTTTGACCTGGATACAGAGATCATGCATCATGTATTGACAGCCCGCCGACGTGTGCTGCTCAGCGCCTGGGACCACAAGCAGGTGCCTGTGGCTGTGCTGCTGGCAGCAGAGGCGATCAAGGCTGTGCTGCATGCAGATGCACATCAGGCAGCAGGTAAGAAAGATCCCATGCAGGTCAGTGCCTGACAGATTGGAGCAGTGTCAGATTGTTTGAAAGTGTCATCATAGGGGCTGGTTGCAGACATTGCAGACAAGCAGGGTCCAGGAACCACAGCATTAGTTTCTCTCTCCAGCAGGGTTTGTAACCAGGTGATGCAGCATGGTAAGTGCAGCAACAGATTCAGCGCATTGACGTTGCCAGGGTGACTGCCATCACCCTGTCTTCCTTGCGATGGTTGTATTCTATGGCTTAATGCTGACATGTTTTTCGGTTTGGCGGCTGTTCTTTTGTGCTTTTCTAGTTGACGCACTCATTGCTGAGGTAGAAGAGGAGAAGAAGGACAAGAAGCCAGCTCAGCAGCCAGCAGGCAAAAAGAAAAAGAAGAAAAAAGGTCCAACAGCAAAATCAGCAGTCAGGGTGGTTGAAGTTGATGAGGAGGAGGAAGAGGATGTGGAACAGCAAGCAGCAGCAGCAGATGTGTCATCGACTGAACAGGAGCCAGAGGAGCAGCATGAGCAGGGCAGCTTAGATGGGGAAGGGATGGTGGACATCACGAAGGTGATGGCTTTCTGGGCGGAACAGCGGGAGGGCAGCAGCAGCAGCAGCAGGCAGCGCAGCAAAGATGACAGCAAGGTCACAGCCACAGCAGCAGCAGGGCAAGACACCAACAGTGCAGCAGCAGCAGCAGCTGGACAGAAGGGGAAGGACCCTGCTGCTGTCTCTGGCAGGGGCAGCATGCCGGGCCAGTCATCTGCTAACACTGAGAAGCAGCGTGAGGCCCAGAAGTATGTGTACTACACCCAGCAGCCTGTCTGTGGTCGTTGCGGGGAATTGGGCCACAGATACGGGGATTGCTCAGCAGTCTACTGCAGTATCTGCAGCAAGTGGGGGCATGCTACAGGCGCATGCAAGGAGGCCTGCAGCAGATGCGGCAAGCAACACCATCCAAACGCACTCAATCATTGTCGTATCCTGCAATGCAAGGAGTGCCAGCTGTGGGGCCACGTGTTCAGAGAGTGCCCTAATGTACAGTGTGACAACTGTGGGCGGTTGGGTCATAGACGTGCAGAATGTCGTGGCTGCCGCAAATGTGGCCTGCCTATGGATAAGGGGCATCAGTGTCCAGCTGTGACAGCAACAGCAGCGGCAGCAAGCCCACAAGCACCACCAGCAGCTGTTGACAGCAGGGTAAGCACTAGCAGCAGGGGCAGGCAACGGCAGCACGCACCTGCTGCAGCAGCTGCTGCCGCCCTCAAGCAGCCATTTGCAGCTGGCAATGTGAAGCTGTTGAGCATCAGCAATGAAAAGTACATGAAAGAGCGGGGGCAGCAGCTCGTGAACAGACTGTTTGACTCTGCAGAAACAACAGAGTATGCCGCCAAATTAGCCTCAGACTCTGAAGAAAAGCTTGCAATGCTTGCACGGATCCCAGATGCTGACTTGGCTGAGATCTTTCAGCAGCCCAACATAGCCACAGCTCTGGAGGATGTGTACGCGCATTTTGTGAATACCACTTGGGGAAGAGTGTTACCTGCAGAGCTGCACCAGGACGCAGCGGAAGCATTTGAGGCAGCACTGCAGCAGTTCCCTGGTCTGCTCAAACCAGGCTGGCGCAGCAGCACGAGCTGGGTACAACTGGAAAAGCGCCTCTTGATGTTCAGTGACAGTCAGAGCACAGCCATTGACCAGCGCCGCATATTTACCTCTGCCAAGGAGCAGGCAATCCGCATGACAGTTCAAGCCCAGGATGCAGAGAGGGAACAGAAGCAGCAACAGCAGCGCAGCGGGCAGCGGCACAGGCAGCAGCCAGGGCCTAGCAGCAGTGAGGAACTCGAGCAGCGTGGCATAGCAGATGGCAGGGATAGTAGCAAAAGCAGGCCAGCCAAGGTGCCGGATAGGGCCCCTGCATCAGCAACAGCTGTGCTTCCCAAAGGAGTAGACAGGGTATCATCTGGGTTGCCTGCACCAGGTGCGGCAGCTGGCAACATTGCTGCTTCAGCTGCAAGGAACCCATCAGCACAGGTGGCAACCGTGCAGCAGCAGGTCCAGCAGCAGTTGCAACCTCCCCACCCCTTGTATGCTGCTCCAGTGGCAGATGCTTGGGCTCCCCCACAGCCGCCAGTGCCAGCAGCAGAGAGTCACCAGATGGTGCTGGACCTTAGTGGCAGCTTACAGCCTTGGATGTGCTGGTTCGCACGTGGCGCTGAGCATGCCCTGCTGCAGTTGATTGCTGATGAGAGTATCAAGGCTCATCTGCTGGATGTGGTGAAAGACACACCTGAAGAGGACTTGCCACACACCCTCGACAAGGCTCTGATGATCCTGCTCACAACACTGCAAGAAACCCGCTACACAATGAGCCAACCAGTCAGAGATGGAATGATGGCCTTCATACAGCTCTTGAAGCAGGCTGTGGACATGCCCAGACCCAGCAACCCGCCCATGGTCCCATCGGGACCTGCAACCCCTCCAGCGCAGGCACCAGCAGCAGCAGCGCCCAGCATGGTACTGCCGCCTCATCTGCTGTACATGAACAGCAGCCAGCAGCAGCAGTCAGGTGGCCAGCTACCATATAAGCAGCAGCAGTCTTCTGTGACATCTGCACAGCTGCAGCAGCAACACCAGCAGACAGCTGTGCCAACAGCAAATGGCAATGAAAGCGATGATGAGGAATTACTGGCGTTGGTCATGGCTGACGCAGCAGCAGTGTCAGAGCAGCCAGCAGGCAGATCAGCCTGGGTTACATCAGCACAGCAGCAGCATGGTATGCCTAGCTCTGAGTTCCCATCACTTGGTGCATCAGCTCCCGGCAGCAGGGTCGGGCCCGCTGTCAGTTCCGCCGGCCTGGCCAATGAGACTGGGGAGTACAATTGCTTCCTCAATGTGGTGGTGCAGTGCCTGTACAGCTGCACACTATTCAGGGAGCAGGTAATGACCATGCCTGTCCACGAGCAGGTGCACCCCGTCGTGCATGCACTGCTGCAGCTGTTCCAGCAGATGCATGCAGCTGAGCAGGGCTGGAAGCCAGGGCATGATAGGTGAGTTGGTGCTGCAGGTTGGGACCAGCAATTTTTTTGTTGCCTTCTCATCCGCTGACAAAACTTGCTGCAAGATGCAGCTAGGGCATTTTGCTGCTTTGCAACCTTGCTGTTGGCCTTGAACAAGTCATGCCAATAACCGCTGGTTGAGTATTCGCACCCAGCTTGCTTGCAAGGATATACACTGCTGCAGTATACCTCAGTCATCTGCAATTTGAGTGTGGAGGGCCGCTCATGCTATGCATCACAGCACAGGGCCTTGCTGCCTTTGGCTCTGTCGAGTTTACCATGCAGGCCTCAGCGGACTTGCGGAGGGTTCTGCTGTCAATGTCCTGTGCCATGCTTGTCCTGCAATGTTGTTATCCTGTGCTTGCTGTAGGGCTGTGGTGAACCCAACAGAATTGCGTGAGGCGCTGGACTCCGACACGATCTTCCGCCGGCGGGAAATGAACGACGCCAACGAGTTCCTGGAATGCCTCTTCGACTGCTTCAAAGCCGCGCAGGGCCTCAGCAACACTGCAGGCAGCCGCGGCGTGCTCATTGATGGCGTGTTTGGCATCTTGGTCAATGAGAAGGTGCGGTGCACTTCTCAACGCTGTGGCGTCGTCAGCCACGTCATACCTGACCATTGGGAGCACCTGCTCATGGTGAACAGTGCAGCCTTGAAGTATGCAGCTCAAGATGCTCGGGCAGAGCTGGGCTTACAAGCCAATGATGCGCCACTGGAGCTTGGCCGGCTGCTTCGGACATTGTTTGACCAGGAGCAGAAGGCGTGTGACAAGGAGAAGGGCGGTTGTGGGATCAAACATGTGAGTTTGAGAGTGTTGCAATAATGACAGCGACGATGATAATGCACTTGTGCTCAGAGTTCTGCAGACTGCACCTGGTTGGTGCTAAGAGACCTGCTACCCGCCAATTTGGTCACAAACGATAGATCTGTCAACCACCGATCTCCACAATGCGTTGTCACCTGCTGAGCGTCTCAAGCTAGGCGGTCTGATCTGCTTCATGGTACATCGGCTCTCTAGCAGTCTTCAAGAGCTGCTGGCTGTTGCCAGAGACACAATAAATCAATGCCTGGTGCGAGCTGCAGCCTTTCCAGCTGATTGACCAGTCCACGCACCTGATCGTTAATTAGTTTCATAATCTGCGGCCCTTCCGTCCGTTGACTGCAGGCTCCTGAGCGCCAGTGTGTACAGACTCCCAGAGTGCTAACCCTGCAGCTGAGCTGGCTCCAGGACGTGACGGGTGCGGAGATCGGCAGCGCCCTCCAGCACATTCAGGAAGCTGTGGACATCTCGGACATCTATGCAGCTGGTGTGACCACCTCAGATACGACCTACCACCTGAGCAGTGCAGTAGCGTATTACGGCCAGCATTACATGGCCTTTGTGCGCAATGAGAAGCTGAATCAGTGGCTGATGTTTGATGATGCCAGCGTGAGCGTGGTTGGCAGCTGGGAGGATGTGAAGCGCAAGTGTGTGAACGGCAGGATCCAGCCCAGTGTGCTGTTCTATCAGGTCACTGACCTGCCAGCCCTGCCAGACAGGGCAGCAGCACCTGGGGGAGCACATACAGCAGCACCGGGGCTGCATCATCACCCTCTGCAGGTCGCATATACTGCAGCCCCTGTTGCAGCTATGGCAGCCAATGGGCTAGGCTGGGGTTCTGCTGGTGCGCCCATGCCACCGCAAATCCACTTCATGCACCAGCAGCAGCAGCTGCCGTATTTAGCAGCAGTACCCCCTGGTATGCTTCCACATGCAGCACAGCTTGGCCCTGCAGTGAATGGCCCACCACCACCTGCAGCAGTGTCAGCAGCACCGCGCATGCAACAGTGGGGTGCAGCTGGCCCAGATAGTGGTAGTGGCGGCGGCAACGTGGCGGCTGTGGATGGTTGGCACAGTCAAGCTGTTGCTCCTGGCAGTAGCCAAGATGCTTGGGGTCCCGTAGCAGTTCCTGAACCAGTTTTGGCTGCACCGTCACAAGCAGCAGCAGCAGTGCCGACAGGCAGGCCATCTCCTGTCAGAGGTCCTGCATGGGGAGGAGCAGGGCGGGTTGCCCAGCAGGCCTTGGGTGGAATTGCTGATCAGGCGCGATACGCCGGTGGCAATTCTGCTCCTGGGGCCCACAGAGGCCATGGGACTAGAGGCAGGGGGGAAAGAGGGTAGGACTGCATTGAAGGGATGCTTGTTATGTAACTGGAACACAATCGCATTGACCAAATGTCCATTGATGATGGCCCCATACACGGCAAATTACTTCCACTCTTCAAAAATTACTGTGATGCTTGTTATGTAACTGTGGAACAGCCGGTAGCTCACCAACCTGAGAAGCACAGAAATTAAGCCATGCAGCAAGTTGAAATGCTATGACATATGCGCTGACATGCGTTGCGCACAGTGGTGATTTGGGCGCCCCCGTGATGCGGCGCCTTTTGCAGTCAGGTCTGCATAAGCCAAGCCATATGACAGCTGTTGCCAACAGCTCAGTATGCGTCCACAGCAATAACAGATACTGGGATGTGTTTCTCAATACGGTGGAGACACACATCTTAATCTAAGAGACAGTATCTGTTGTTGCTGTGGACGCACACCAAGCTCATGCGGAAATGAATAGTGCAAATTGGAACACGACTAATTTAAGAGTCTTACAGATGGTCTTTGCGGTTGCTGATGCAATTGCACTGCAACTTGCAAGTTGCCAAGTGGCAGCCATGGTCATATGACCATGCATGGCAACTGATTCCTTGGTGTGACTGATTCAGGGTAGCAGGATTCAAGTTTGCATCTATAGAAGACACCCGAACTTTGTCGCCACGTTGTTTACTAAACGCTGGTCGTGAAAATTGCCACCCTGAGAGTGCATTGGCGGTGTATCCAATATCCGCAAGACTGCTATTTGATAGTACTACCATAGTATTGGCCATACTGCTTGCAGCGTATGATCGTGTACAACAGTGAGTACCTCGATGATCATGACCTGGATTGAGGGTTTAAATCCTCCAGCACCACTGCCAGCAGCACAGTGAACCCCGCGTGCCGGTGGCATCATTGCAGCTGCAGGTGTGCGCCACTAGGGCTTAACGGTTAGAACTGCTGCCAGCTAAGCTGAAGGAGAGGGCACTGACTATATTAAGAGACACTTAGTTTCTGCTTTGTTAATTCTGCCAGGCCCTTATCCGAAGAAGCTGTGCTGCTACTGCTATTCACACCAGGCTGCCCTGCTGCTGCTGCTGGTTGTGTTTGCTCCTCCAACACCTGCTGCATGTCCTGCTCTAGGTCAGCATCTTCTCCTTCTTCTGCTTCTTCTTCTACACCTGCTTCTGCTGAGCTGCTGGGACCAGCTTCTGCGGATCCGTCTTCTTGTATCACCTGAACTTCGATACCAGCTCCTGAGTTGCAGCTGTTGATGGCTTCTAAAATGGCCTGCAAATAACAGTGAGCGCAACCATTGCAACAACCAGCACGCAGCTTCCTCTCAATTTAAACGCCAGCAAACACTGTGATGCTGCGGCAGCAGCAGTCATTGGATGCACAAGCGCCATTAAGAAGGTGCAGGGCAGCCTCACCTGGTGATCTCTGGCTATTGCTTCATCAACAGGTGTGCGTCCAGCACTGCAGTACATGACAGGACAGAAATAGCACCACTTTACATATACTAGCACTAGCACCACTCTACCTAACCAAAAAGCTAACCAGAGAGCTGTGCCAAAAAGAGTGCTGCTTCATGCAGTTTGGTGGTCCTGCCACTTGAGCTGTGTTGTTGACTGTCTGTGCACCTCAAATGGTTGTCAGGCCTGACATGACAAGAGGCCAAGGGTTATGTGAACAGTGGCATCATGTTCACTCGGTACCACTGCTGCTACTGCTGCTACTGCTGCTAGCCTGGTGGTGTGTGCTGAGACCCACAGCTACAACTGCTCTGTTGTCTCACTTGTTGAGTACTGCAGCACTGGCACCCTTCTCCAGCAGCAACTTGACCACCTGCAGTGTACATGTACATACACGAACATGTGCTGGCCATGCTCACACAGCCTCCAAGCTGATGTTGTTCAGCTGGGCCAAGGCAACTGCGGATAATTCTTGGCTGCCATCCACGCTGCTGAAGCTGAACACCACAATGATATACTGTGTGCGGATCTTCGCACCATGAGGCTGCAGTGCTGCTAGACTGGGAGCAAGCCGTCAGTTCTGTCATGCATGATGACCAGCAATGTCCCCCCCCCACCACCACACACACACACACACAGTCACCCGTCTGCACATGATGCTGACTGCCGATGCTGCCCAACCTGTCTCCTGAAATACATGTGTGTCATTCCAGTGCAGCCAACACTGTAGTGGCAGCTGGTTTCTTGATGACATGTGGAGCTTTACCTCCGTGTGCCCATTCAAACAGGCCCAGTGCAACGGTGTGTTTCCATCTGAGTTCTTCATGTCTGGCATCTGCAGACACAGACGCATGTGTCAGCTCAGCATGGAATGTGTGGGGGTGCCTGGCCCACAGGCGACAGGGCACAAGTCTTGCAACTGCTCAACCAGCTGCCCTTCAGCTAGCATGGGGTGTCAGACATGATAGGGTGTCAGGATGGTCTGAAGCCTGTGGTTCAGCTGCTGTTGTCTACGGCGCTGTTTGTGCACATGCAAGCCAGTGATTGGTGATGTTGCAATTGGCCAGGAGCCCTCACAAAGCATGAAACAGCCACTGGCTCAGTGAGCTGGAGAGGGGTAGCGCACGGTAACAACTTACTGCGTGAGCTTCTAGTAATAACTGCACTATATCTGCGTGCCCGTTGGCCGAAGCCATGTGCAAAGCTGTTGCAGCAGCAGTGGCAGCATAAGAGCAGGTACAGTTTTGGATAGCGTGGTTGCTGAATGGCCGACACAGGTAGCACGCACGATCAGAGCTGTATTGAGTCATAGCGTGACGGCAGGATGGCCCGATCTGATGGACCAAGAAGTGCACCTGTGCGGCCAGCGCTGTCTTGACCATTTACTGCAACCTGCTCCTGGATTGCGATCTTGACATCATCCGTGTCACCATAGCGTGCACTGTCAATGAAAAAAACCAAAAGCTCTTCTGCAGTGGTGGAGGTCATGCCTGCTGCAAAAGGCAAGTTCACGCGGCAGTCCAGCGATGAGAACTCGCGGTTTGGACACGCCGATTGCCATATTTGATTGCCCTGTTGCGTTTTGAGCTGAATCTAAGGCTTTTGCGTTGTTCGCACCCTAGTCCCCGCCAGGTTGTAGTGACGACGACATGGTCATGTGATTGTGCTGAGCTGGCAAAGGTGGCCCTCAAACGTTATTGCCCCATTAGTTACGCCATTAAAACCCCACCTGGGCATCACCTGTGGCAGAACGCGGATAGCAAGCTCCGAGAAGGCGCCAGATAGCAGCTTTGCGCTTCGAACCTGCTTATTTGGAACAACAACAACAGTTTTAAGGGGCTTTGTGCCGACTCAAACCCTTCTGAGAGGAGCATCGGCACTCGTCAGCAATGAGCACTGCCACACCGTCACAGCTCAGGCTCATGTCTGATCTCAAGGCCATAAAGCAGGACCCGCCTGAAGGGTATGTATTGACCTTGCGTGTGCATCGCAGTTCGGTGTCAGATAGCTCGGCCTTACCGTCCCTGTTCACTGCAACAGATGCTCAGCTAGTCCCATCTCTGACGAGAACCTGTACACCTGGAACGCTAGTATCTTTGGAGCTGAGGTGAGTCATTGTGGTGGCTGCGATTATTGTGCCATCAGCACCTGCCCACCTCAGCTACAATACTACTGTGTATGCTGGCGTGGCAGCGCTGCATCTCAACAGACATCAGCAGTGTCTCCTCCTTTCGTTCAACAAACAGCCAGGAACTGCACGACACTGTTGCCGTTGTGCACTCACGTCACCTGCGGTGCTGTGTCCCACTGTGCAGGAAACACCTTGGGAGGTGAGCATAAGCCCTCTACTGGTGGCTAGGGACACCTGACTCTCAGATGCCATTGAAGCGATGAAAAAACACTATGTTGGATTGTAACGCAGTAACACTTGGAAAGTGACATTGTGATCATTGAGGTTACCACGGCAGTTCCTCCTTCATCCAATCATACGCATGCATGTGGGAAGGCAGCAGTGAAAAGCAGTGCCTCTTCAAGGGACTTGCTTGAACAGCAACATTTCACAGCCATGTTCAGCTACTCACAATCTATTGTATGATGCAGGGAGGCATCTACACCCTTAAGCTGCAGTTTAGTGAACGGTATCCTGAGAAGCCGCCCCGTGTGCGGTTCCAGTGCGAAATGTTTCATCCCAACATATACAGTGATGGCAACATCTGCCTGGACATCATTCAAGACAAGTGGTCACCATGCCACAACATATGCACAATACTTATGAGCATACAGAGCTTACTGACAGACCCCAACTGCGCAAGCCCGGCCAACCCAGAGGCAGCACAGCTGTACACCAAGGATAAAGCAGCTTACAACAGGTCCGTGGGCGCAACTCTGGCACTTGACAGCTCAGCAGAAGCAATGCTGACATAGCAGCACCACGTTGTACACATGCAGCTGCAAGTATGAGCAACTGCAAGCCACAAGTAGCGGGGGGTCTGCCTAATGCCGTCAGCTCCATGGACAAGTTAGAGCAGCCCAACATGCATGATTGTATGTACTGGTGCTGCTGTGTCAATGTATACACCACTGTGTGAAAAGAGGATTATGCTCAGGTTTTGCATTTGTTGTGTCATTGGGGCCATCCCTCAGAGATAATTATGACTGTTGGGCAGTCAGTGGTGCTTATTGCTGCTTATCATGGCCCCATGATTATGCTGTGGTGTGGCTGCAATCTTTGCTGCTGTGTGTGCAGGCGAGTGCGGCGGCTGGCACAAAAGTCCATTGACCAGTGACGACAGCAGCAACAGCAGCAGCAACGGCGTGATGGGAGAACAAGTGGACGCTCCAGTGCTCATGGCCACATTTGGCTGAAGGTATGGGCCTTCACAGCAGCAGCAGCAGCAGGATCAGCAGTGGCCGTTGTGGACGGCACAACAACAATGTGTTTTCCGGCGAGATGATGGATGGAGGTGCTGATTCCTGCGTGGCTGATTTCCTGCCTGCTGTCCTTGTGACTTTTTGAGTTGAAACAGCTCTCAGGAGAAGTGTACTAGTAGCTGAACATGCCACATGCAGCACACACAGTTCTTCAACTCATTAGGCGCGGAAGTCTGGTGGCCTCAGCCAGGGTTTGACCTTCACGTGGTGAGCCAGCAGCTATGTGATATGCCCAGCATAAGGTCAGCCAGCACACCCTGATAGCCTACTATATAAGCAGTATTGTGACAACCAGGACCAGTATCTTGAATCTCTGTGTGCTGATTTGCTGCTGAGCTTGCAGTTGTTCGGTTTGTAGGACCAAACTCCACTTCGTTGTGGGGCCAGTCAGCTCCCTCCACACATCTCATGTGGCAACATGAACTGTTTATCATGCACGGTTGTGCTGATTTGGTTGGCATGTGCCCAAGACATCAAGTATCTTGTATATTGTTGGCCACTGTGTTGTGCATCTTGCCAAGGCAGTGCCTTGAGTACGATATCAGGGACTTTATAGGTGTGGCATTCGCAGTTGAAGCGCACTACAAAGTGCAGGTACATCTGTCCTGGACGGTTGTGGGGCCGCCCCACACTACAGTAAACCCTCGATACTATCACACTCTATACTGTCACTTTTTCCATACTGTCACCTTTTTTGCAATCCCGTGTCTGCACACGGTGAAAATCACCCCCTATACTAGAACATGTCACATTCCCAACTGTCACCTTTTTTTGAGGCCTAATGTGCTAGTAACGAAACGTCAATGTAACAAACGGGCTGTAAACGGCTTCTTTTGCTGCAGATAAGCACAGTAATATGAATATGAGTATTAAAATGATCCTTGTGATAGCCTAGATGAGCCATGGGGCCTTTT